>JAIPRN010002096.1:0-34745 GCA_025469175.1 Geopemphigus sp. TES_GeoC_2020 | reverse complement strand
TACAATTCATTGTCAGAAAATTGTAGATGCGCTACGTCGAATAATTCTGGAATTTCCTTGGTTTTGTTCATGAATATGTATATCTCCATTATAATAACAGAACTTAGCGAGTACAGGAATGTTTGTTGAAATATATATATATCATCGACAACGACGTCAGTCTCTATTACAAAACCCAATATTCCTATAATTTGTAGAATGTGTAAAAAAAGATTGGTCAAAAACCAAATAAGACGATAAAAATTGACATTAAACTTTGATTTAGAAATTTGGTTTACGAATTGATAAAGAAGCAGCTTCTTAAACAATGGTATGTTAATGAAGTATCCACTGGAATCCAATTTATCCATATTGATTAATCTGAAAATATAATTTAAAAAAATCTAAGAAGTCTCCCAAAACAATAGAATATGTCCTGAATTTTATTGAATTTCACGATTACAATAATGGAATGAAAATAGCAAGGAAAGGTAATATATTTATATATTTTAACATGTACCATGAATTTCAACTTAATGTACTTATATGTAAATTATTATTAACATTTTAAAATTTGTTTACGTCATTTAAAATAACATTTACGATTAAACTTGAAATACATTTTTGGCTTTTTACTGATGTTTTCGTATTATTAATTTTGAAAGTAAAAGTCAATAGAATTTTTTTTTTCAATTCTATATTTAATCAAAAATTGTTAAATTAGGCTGAAATATATATTTATTGTTGCATATTATTGAATTTAAGAATGGTTTTATTTTTAGCGATATTAAATTGATTACTTTTGACATTGTGTCATTAATATACGAAATTTATTTTATAGGACAAATGAATATGTCCTGAATTTTTAGTGTTTAAATATTGAAAGTTTTACTTTTTAATATGTTATATTCATAAAAATATAATTGTCATTAAAATGCAATAGTTATGGAATTTATATATATAGACTTAGAGACTTTTCAAAAAGCCTAAAAATTAAAATATAAAAAGTAAACTGTAACGCGTGTATATTGATAATTTTATAAGTTGATCGCAATTTTCGGTATTAATTTCTTGTGATTATGAAAAGTGTCGACAAAATTGAAAACCGCCTAAACAAATTAATTCACTTCCTTCAGAATAGAAGAAAAGTAATTGGTGATTATAAGATTATGTGAAAGAATAATTGTATAATTGATATATTTATTATATTTATCTGTTTTTGCATGTGAAATTTTAAGTGTAATTTTTTATTCCAATATTTTAACAGACACAATTTATAATAAATACGTTACTTGCCTGTGAATTTAAGTATCGAAGGAAACTTTAAGATTTCTAATGAATTTTGAAATACGGACTTCAGACTTCTTATGCTTATAACATTCTACGACTGACTAATACACTCATATTTCTTTAACATAATATATGTATACTGAATGACACATTTTAGTATTTTCTATATTATTATTATAATTACGTTTTTTTAATTACGTTGTGTGACATGGCACAAGTATCGCATTCAGTAAATTAAGAATGTTTTTAAATAATTAGTCGTGGAAAGAAATTATTATATGTTTTAATCAATAACCAGTTTTACGTAATCTTTATAATTTTATATTTAATCTACATAGGAAAACGTTAATTAATCTATTTATGACATATTAATTTGTTATCTTTGTCAATATGCATCTTAAATATGATGAAAATAATTTGTTTATGTTATATTTTAAATTTTTTTTCTACATGGAAACTAGCTGCAAGCCGAAATTGAAATAATGTATAAGTACTTATTTTGTAAATATATATAGTAACTTAATGATAACATATATAATTTATATAATTTATACTATGTATATATACGAGTATATAATGACAATCATACATGGGAGTTTTGCTAATGTGTATAACAGATTATCTGATATACATAGCTTTACGAAATTGTATAACGACCCGGCTGATAAATTTTCTTTGTAAAATACATAATACTTAAACGTAGCTTTGATGATTAGCAAATTGTTTTCCAAATTTAAACGAAATATAATATTTCGTACACGATTTTCATTACGTTATACGTGTAAAAATAAACGAAAAAAATTACGTTTATTATTCGATAATGAAAAATGTATACAATATTTTTAGAACGTTCTCATTTGCCTGTTTTAAGGGTTATAAGTTATAATTCGATCGTGTATGATTAAACAATACGCCGACTTGTGTACAGCAATCGCTTGGTGTGTCTTGAATTAAACTCGTAGTGGACTGGTTGACGTCCTTACGGTATCGAGTTGTCAGCTCATATAGACATCTTCGATTGGAGTGTGTTTTTCGTAACCTGATTCTGTTCAATAAAGGGGTTACATTTCTGTTGGGATAATACGATTTTTGAAACCTATACGTTAATGTTTTCGCACCGAGTATTCGGATAAACGTGTTTACACCAAACCGTTATATGCTCATCAAAGATACATTATTTTTATCGACGAAGTATCTTGTTTAGAAATCGACTTGAGTTTAATTTAAATAATTTTGTAAATTGGTCCGAAATTCTCTAATACTATGGCACGAGTTTTCTAATTTGTTCGACGTGTTCCCTTTCCACGAGTACATCGTGCTTAAATTTACTTACAGTTGCTCATGCATTACACATGTGCTGAATGCGTACGCAACAGGTTTATGATTGTTTATCGTTGTTACAAACGTAATTTTTCCTCTGTCGCTAACTTCGGCCACGTTTATTATTCATAATATTTCGAAAGTATTCCTTTTAATGTTTTTTAATTTTACCAAATCCGCCTCGATAGACTTATCGGTTTAAACAATTTCGTAGCTTTAATGTCCAACGACAATCTATTCGTGGCAAGTTGTTGATTACGATTGATTAAAATACGTTTAATATCCAAACACGTCGTTTAGTTTAATTCACTCGCTGAACGTGCTTGGTTCTGATAAATTTCCGTTTATATTATCAATGTCGTCGCTCCAAGAGAAAAATAATACGCGTAATAATATCCGTATTATTATAAGACCGATAACTTTTTAACGTCGAAGTTATACTCGGGTTTACGACTTTTCGAATTTTATTTGGAATTTCATTTCGGAAGAATGAACGTTGAACTAATGTTTACGAAATAAACGTATTCGGTTAAATTCACGGGTTTATTAATTGTTTCTTCCCTATAAATGTATGATATGGTACGGAAGTGTATACCTAACCGTCGAAATAATAATAATAAAACATTACTGATTATTTAAGAAAGCGAGTACGTAAAGTAAGTAGCAAGTATGTATTCTAATAATTGCAAATAATAGCAAGTATTTAAGTAAGCAAGTATGAAGCAAATACCAATTATCAACTAAAAATTAAAAAGGAATCCAGTCATTTGTGTCCAACGGGCGTCCCGAATTCTATTTGGGATCGATTTCTCGCGTTTGTTATTTGTTTTAAATCCTTCCAATTCTTATCGAAGAAATAAAAAATGTGAACATTTTCAATAATCAATGTTCAAAGGCCACAGTGGGAGAGAAAAATGGGAAAAAGTAAGAAATTCGTACTGACGTAAAATTTGTGAAGGATTTAAATCCGTTTCACACCTCTTACCGGGCTACAAGACGATAAACCGGTAGGTAGGAAATGATATTTCGTGTTAAATCTGAACGAAATTCGCAATTGCCGACACGATGACGAGTGTATCGCCAGCAATTAATATTATTCGTATTACTTTCACACAAAAGCAATGTATAACGCGCCTCAACGTTAGTGGTATTTAAACATTTAATGAAGAAGGGATGGGTGGACATCAAACGTGTTAAAGATTTAAATACAAATGGAAAACATCTCGAGCACAACGGTGTACACAAAAAAATTCAAATTCAGACCAAAATATGATTTACTACACAACTATCGTTAGCGAATGAGTTTTATTAAAAAATATACTTTTTGAAACCGTAGTTTGAAGTTGTAAGTTATATCTTCGATAAAATCCTTAAATTATTCATTCTGTTATAAGCAATTATATAATTTAAAATTTAACTTTGTTGTACATTACTGTATTATATATTATTCTATCCAAAGTTCAAAGCGTTCAATAGAAAAATAAAAGTTTCGAAAAAATATCAAGGAGAGGCATCACGGTAAATAGGTAAATAAAATAGTTTTTGAAGCAATAATATATATTACACGATTAGAAATAGTAATAATAATAATTAATATACTACTTCTTTTTAATAAGTTTATGAATACAAATGCAATTAATACGTTCAAAACAACTATTAATGGATTACAGCTACGTGGATGTGTTTCATTAACTTATTGGACTTTACTAGACCTGAAATGTGATTTCAACAACACTGAAATAATATTGTAAGACGTCGTCATAACCTAAAAAAGATTTTTCAATTAATTTTCAATTTTTATTCGTATATTAATTTGGAATAATTAATAATATTTACGCTAGAGAATAATTGCATATTGACAACCTTTCTCGGTGAAAGTTTAAACATTACTTTATTAGCATCTTCCCAACGCAATGCTAACAACAATAACTTTTTACTTTCTAAATTCATCATAGTCCAGTTAGATCCATACAATCCAAAGGCCACAGATTCTGTCTATTCAAAAAATCGATATTGCGTAAATAATAAATTAGGCGAATTCGAAGCAGTGAGATGATAATGTTAAAACAGATGTGTGGTATTACAAGAGAAAAAAAAGAAAACTATAGAATAAGAAAAAAGTACAAAAGGGATAGTGTAGGTGTCAGATCAATTGTGAGAGGAATTGGAGAAAATAGACTTAAGTAGCTTGGTCATGCTTAGATGAGAATTGAGTCAACGACGAAGTAAGAGATGCCACATAATTGAGTGAAGAAAAGTAGCATGGAAGAGGTAGATCTGATATAGAGTAATATGAAAATAGCTGGTTTGGGTGAACGAAGGATGAGTTTTCTTAATCTATAGAGATTCGTTTCAACAAAAGTAGTTGGCCTCATATATATTATTGAAAGCACTGGGGAGAAAGAAGAATAATGCTTTCAAAGTATGAAGTTAACGTTACTTTTATGTTTATGTTTTCCATTAAATAGCATATAAAGACTAAATTGATGGAATATGAAAAAAATGGTGAGATGAACTTGAGTAAGTGAACGCTTGACAATGATTGATTTGAGAAAATTATCTGTAAAAAGTCCAAAATTTATTATCCGTCATTATATTAGCAAAATGTATATTTTCTGTATGAGCATTTTTCTTCATTACCACAATGATCACATAAGTCATGATTATAAATGCCGTTGAATACGTCATTATACAGAACATAATTGGTAACCGTGAAATAGAATAAAACGATTTTAATTTTCTGAAATATTCAAAATATAGATTGTATAGTTTACAAAAAAATGTTCGAATACAATAAGTTATATATTTACTTATAAAGCTTTTGTTGTTCATTAATTATAATTTTAAAATCTTCAGTATAATCTTTGACGTAACGCATTTCTGAAAGTATTTATCACAATGTGAATAAAGTTGGTTGAGCTTAATTAATATTACGTAAGAATTTAATCACAATATAAAAAATTATCAATACCTTATAGTGATTATTAATGTGAATGAAGAAATATCATCATAGTATTTAATACATGCACGGGCAAGCGAGTAACTATGTTAATCATAAACTTCTCATTGATATAATTATTATTAAATTTTTATCTAATGACCACACATACTAATGACAACACAAATATTAAAAAATTGCTTATCCAATATATTTTAGATAAGTGCTATTTCTAAATCCTTTGTAATTATTCCATACATTTATTAACAAAATAACAAATAAAGTTTAACATAACGATATAGGGAATATTATAAGCATTTACTGAATAAATAATATGTATAGGTACAAAAATTTCAGGAAATTTTATTTAATATATCTTCCATCGACTTACTATCGGTTTCTTCTAAGGTCTTTCCAGTATTTTCGAACTCCAATGCGATTATCTCATATCGCGCGATTATAGCATAGGAAACAGAAACCATGAAAATGTCAAACGATAATTGCGCGTATATAACAAGAAGAAAAGCAGTCAGTTCCAGACAATAAAATATAAAAAAATTGTTGTTATAGACGGTAATATTTACGGGAAACATCATATTCAAAATATTCTCGTAACGTTTTGTATCCTGCTCGTATTTATATCCAAACGTTGTCGAAACTAATTGGACCACAAATGGATATGTCGTCCAAGTGATTAAGTTCAAAAATTGAAGATAGTATAGAATATTAGTGATTTTTATCGATAATTTTCCATATTTTTTTAAAATATTCTCATGTTTCCTATACAATTCATTGTCAGAAAATTGTAGATGCGCTACGTCGAATAATTCTGGAATTTCCTTGGTTTTGTTCATGAATATGTATATCTCCATTATAATAACAGAACTTAGCGAGTACACAAATGTTTGTTGAAATATATATATATCATCGACAACGACATCAGTCTCTATTACATAACCCAATAGTCCTAAAATTTGTAGACTGTGTAAATAAAGATTGATCAAAAACCAAATAAGACGATAATAATTGACATTAAACTTTGATTTAGAACTTTGGTTTACGAATTGATAAAGACGTAGCTTCTTGAACAATGGTATGTTAATGAAGTATCCACTGAAATCCAATTTGTCCATATTGATTAATCTGAAAATATAATTTTAAAAAATCTAATAATTCTCACAAAACAACATGTAATTTAAATTCATGATTACAATAATGGAATGAAAATAGCAGGGAAAGGTAATATATTTATATATTTTAACATGTACCACGAATTTCAACTTAATGTAACTTATATGTAAATTGTTATTAACGTTTTAAAATTTGTTTACGTCATTCAAAATAACATTTACGATTAAACTTGAAATACATTTTTTTGGCTTTTTACTGATGTTTTCGTATTATTAATTTTTAAAGTAAAATTCAATAGAATTTTTTTTTAATTCTATATTTAATCAAAAATTGTTAAAATAGGCTGAAATATATATATATATATATATATATATATATATCGTTGCACATTATTGAATTTAAGAATGGTTTTATTTTTAACGATTGATTACTTTATTGTGTCATAAATATAGGAAATTTAATTATAGGACAATTGAATATGTCTTCAATTTGTAGTTTCTAAATATTGAAAGTTTTACTTTTAAATATGTTATATTCATTTTGGAAAATAGTTAATAATTGTACGAGAAAATGGTATAGGTTAACCCAGGTTTTCCGTTCTCAGACTTTGGATACGTTAAATTTAGAATGCAATAGTATTTGGATATATATATATTTAAAGGCTTTTCAAAATGCTTAAAAATTAAAATATAAAAAGTAAAATATAATGCGTATATATTGATCATTTTATGTTGATCGCAATTTTCGGTATTAAGTTTTTGTGATTATGAAAGTGTCGACAAAATCCAAGAACGCCCAAAGAAATTAATTCACATCGTTCAAAATAGAAAAAATGTAATTGGTGATTATAAGATTATGTGAAAGAATAATTGTATCATCACCATTATCCTCGCCTTAATCCCATCTATTTGGGGTCGGCCACTTTAGTCATAAACCTACATTTGCCCCGATCTCCCACTTCCTCGATGCACACACCAGCAATCCTCATATCCTCCTCAATCGTGTTTAGCCACTTCTTCTTTGGTCTTCCTCTTCCTTTTCTTCCTTCCACACTCAATTTCAAAATCGTTCTTACTGCTTCTGAATCTTCTCTCCTCATTTTATCCATAATTGCCGCTACTCTTAAGCTTCCTCTTATATATTCATTTCTTATCCTATTTTCTCTTGTCACCCCACTCATCCACCTAAGCATCCTCATCTAGACTACGCTCATTTTCTGCTCCATTTTCTTATTCACCGCCCAACACTCTGAACCATACAACATTGCTGGTCTCACTACCCTCTTATAGAACTTGCCTTTCAGTCTCATTGGAATTCTCTTATCGCACAGAACACCAGACGCTTCTCTCCATTTGGTCCACCCACACCTAATCCTATGCTTTACATCTTCATCAAACTCATCGTTCTTTTGTTCGACAGACCCTAAATACTTAAAACATTTAACCTCCTTTATCTCATCCCCATCTATTGTCATTTCACATCTAGTTTCATCTACTTGTTCCTTTTCCTCAAATTTATACTCTACATACTCTGTCTTACTTCTGTTAATCCTTAATCCCTTCTCTTCCAGAGCTAAAAATATTAATATATATATATATTTATAATATTTATCTATTCGTGTATGTGAGATTTTAAGTGTAATTTTTTATTGTAATATTTTAACAATTATCATTTATGAAATTATGTTACTTGACTGTGAATATAAGTATCGAAGGAAACTTAGAGATTTCTAATGAATTTTCAAATACGTACTTCAGACTTCTTACGTTTATAATATCCTACGACTGACTAATACACTCATATTTCTTTAACATAATATATGTATACTGAAGGACACATTTTAGTTTTTCTTCTATTTTATTATTATGATAATGTATTATTAATATCGTTATGTAATATGATACAAGTATAGCATTCAGTAAATTAAAAATGTATATAAATAATTAGTTGTGGAAAGAAATAATTATATGTTTTTAACAATTTTAAATTTTAGTAAATTGATATAATATTATATTTGATCTACATAGGAAAACGTTAATTAATCTAATTATTAAATTAAATTTGTAATATTTGTCAATAGGCTACTTAAATATGATGGAAATAATTTTTTTATGTTATATTTTTAATTTTGTTTCTGCATGGAAAGTAGCTGCAAACCGAAATTTGGAAAATGTATAAGTATTTATTTTGCAAGTAAGTATAGTAACTTAATGAAAACATATATAATTTATATATATTTATATATATTCAGGACCGTAGTACCGACCTATGATAACTGGTCCAGTTGTGGAATCGATTTTAAATTTTTACTCTAACTCAACACGCTTTTACTGGATTTTTAGTATCTATATTTGTACATAGAATAAATTGTGTTTATCTTGGCTTTCGATGATTCCGTCCTTCAATGCTTCCATTGCCCATGTTGGATTTGATATAACCTCGATTGGCCAGCCTAGGAAACACTCAACAGATTAAGAACGGGAGTAGGAAGATCAAAAGACAATCTAATCAAGAATACACAAAATGCAACTACGGAGATGAACATTCCCGCGCCACCTATTGATCTGCCCAAACTGCCCTGCAACATGCACTATTTCAGATTTTCTGTGACAAAAGATGCAATTAAAATTGTCAAACATTGGGAAGGGGAAATTTAATAATTAGTAACCAACACAACCAAATATCACCTTATTTACATACCTAGTTAGAATAGGCTATTCATCTGTGATTTATATATTTTATTTTATTTGATTCATTCTGACTCATATTTATGTTTATTTAATTAAACGATAACTTTAGACTCATGTTTATGTATATGTTTATATTTATTTGTATATGCTTATATGAGCATTGATGTAAAAATGTGGTTATTTGACACACAAAATAAAAGTCCAAAAAACTACGAAAATCTTGATCTTAAATACCGATGACGTAATACGACCGATCATGGTGTATCACGATAATAATACACTTAATATTAAATGCAAAATTCCGCTTTTTCGTCGTGTGCTACTTAATAGAATGTATAATAATATTAAAGTAATAAATAATATTTATAATGGTTTATTAACTGTTTAAAAATCAACCATCGTTAGACCCATAATACTTGGCAATTTTATCAACTAATAAACGAAATTAAATTTGAGCAATCGAATATGTTGACAATTTTTAGTTTTTAAATTGTAAGCATCGAACATGTAAATATGTATTAAAATATTATTTCAAACAATAAGTATAATTTTGAAATATTTATTATATATGTGTATATATATACATACATACATTCTTATGTCTGATTTTAATATAGTTTTTTTTGCAATAATTTATGTAACTTATATCGTTATACTTCTCAATATATTTAGGTATGGAATGTAATTTAAATATTTCTAATGAATTCCGATAGTTGCTTTAGCCATCTTGGGTTTATAATATCATAATATTGACTAATAGAGTAATATTTTTTCAACAAAATATGTGAAAACCCAAAGACACATTAAAATTGTTTCCTATATAATAAGTATAAAATTGTTCGAAATAGTTGTATATCCTCGCGTAAGTATAGCATTCACGCATTATAAATGTATATAAATAATTCGTTATGATATGAAATTATTATACGTCTTAATTAATATTATATTTTATTCTAAATAGTTTTACGAAATTAGTTTATATAGTGTTCGTTATTAATTGGTAAATGTTGAGAAAATATACTGTAATTTTGTATAGTTATCAAAAACAATCGTTCAATTAATGATCGAAATCGTTTTTGTTTAAATTATTGGACTTTTTTTGTTATATAATGGAAACTGACTGTACAGGATATTGGGACATTTTTTAAATTATTTATAACACAAATTATGGATTTTAGACCCGAGTCTCTTGAAAATATTGAAATCAAAATCTAACATAACACGTATTTAGTTTTTTAGAACTAGGATTTAAAACACAGTGATCTTCGGTTTATTACCAATCACAGGTTAATCCGTCAATTTATTCAATAATATCTATATATATTAATTATATATATTTTCACGAAGTTATTATACATACTTGCTAAATAAATATTTATACATTTTTCCAATATCTGTTTGCAGTTTGTTTCTATCTAAAAACAAAATTAATAATACGACATAAACAAATTATTTCGATCATATTTAAGTGACACATTGAAAAATATTACAAATTTAATGTTATAATTGGGTTATTTAACGTTTTCCTTTGTGGAAAAAATATAATATTATATCAATTTCGTAAAACTGAATATTGATTAAAACATATAATTATTTCTTTCCACAACTAATTATATATATGTACACATTTTTAATTTACAGAATGCCATACTTATATCACATTACACAACGATATTAATAAAGCATAATTATAATAATAATATAGAAAAAACTAATATGTGTCCTTCAGTATACATATATTATTTTTCTAATTTCGATCTCGTTTGTTATAATCGCTCAATATGAGATAATCATTTTGGCGTTCGAAGATGTTGGCAAGGACGAAAAGACGTTAGAGAAAATAGACGGTATGTCATTTCAGGACATTTTTTAATGCCTATGGTGTTGCTAATGTAATCACTAAATAAAAATTAAGTAATCATTATATCAACGAGAATGTATGATTAACATAATTATTCGTTTGTCGTGCATGTGTTAAATACTCGAAAATGTATTCTTTAATTATTATTAAAAACAGTTATTACGTCGTTTTTTTACTCCATTAATGGAACGTGTTTCTCAATGCGCATTATAAATTACTATGAGTAATTAACGATTTTTTTATAACGCAGATAAATTCTTAGGGTAATTATATTTGGCTTAACCATTATTATTCACTTTGTGTCGTATACTTTCAGAAAAATGTTCCATCGAAGGTTATAGTGAAGATTTTAAAAGAATAATAATTGAACAGGTAAAGCTCTATAAGTAAGTTAATTAACTTTATGTATTCAAAACTTTTCTTGTAAATAATGCAATCTATATTACGAATATTTCAGAAAATTACAATTGTTTCGTTCTATTTCACGGTATACACTTATGTTCTGTATATTGACGTATTCGTGCGCATTTGTAGCCTTGATTTATATGGTTTTTGTGGTAATTAAGTAAAATATTCTCGTAGGAAGAATACATGCTCTTAATGTAAGGCGGAATAATAAATGATGGACTTTTAACAGATAATTTTCTCAAACAAACCAATGGCAACTGTAAACATATTTAAGCTCATCTCACCATTTTTGATATTTTTCGTCAATTCAATCCTCATACGTTATTTAATGGAAAACATAAACATAAAAGTAACGTTAATTTTATAAATTAAAAGTCATTACGCTTTTTACTCCTCATTCCACTCAATACTATATGAGGCCAACCACTTTTGTTAGATTAAGATTACCCATCATTCGTTCAGGCAAACCAACTATTCTCATATCAATCTGCATCCGATCTATCCACTTTTTTCATTCTATTTTTCTACAATAAATTATATGGCAACCCTCACTTCCACCTTAACTCAACACTCTTCATAACATGACCAAACTACTTAAACCTTGTTTCCCACATATTCTACACAATTGATCATACACATACACTACCCATTAGTATTTATTTCTTATTCTATAGTTATGTTCTTTTTTCCCTAGTAACACCACACATTCATCTATATCTTAAATTTATTATTTACGCAATATTGATTATTTCAAATAGAAAGAGTCTGTGGCCTTTGGAATGTACGAATCTAACTGGACTATGACAAATTTAAAAAGTAAAAAGTTGTTGTTATTGGCAATGCGTATGGAAAATGCAAACCAATTGATGTTTAAACTTTTACCTAGAAAAATTATCAATATGTGATTATTCTTTGGTGTAAATATTAAAAGATATTCGTAATAATTATACGAATAAAAATGGAAAAATAATTAAAAAATCTTTTTCATATTATAACGATACTTACAATATTATTTCAGTGTTGTTGAAATCACGTTCGAAGTTTAGCAAATGATGCTATGGTATAAACTCAGGTAGCTGTAATTGACTAATAGTTGTTATGAACGTATTTATTGTAATTTTATGCAGGTTAGTATTTAAAAGAATTACAAAAGTAGTTATGATTATTTCTTGCCCTCTAATAAATACGAATGCTGTAAAAATATCTTATATTCTTCTTTTCCATAATGTCTCGCTTGAATTTGAGCCGACAGTTTTATTATTCTATTTAATGATTTAGAGGTGTAATAATCCTCGTAGAATAATATATAAAATATAAGAAATTAAGATTGTCAGATCTTATGAATTTGACAATAGGATAGTTTGTTAAGCGTTCATTATTTGAACTCGATCTTTGAAATAACATGAAAAATGTAAATACGAGGAATGCTTGAAAATTTGAATTTGTAAGGCTGAATTGTTCACTAAATTAGCGTCTTCATTGTCGTTATATAAACGACTATTTTAACGAGAATTATCTTTCAGAGGAATATAAAACTAAATCGTTTTTCGTAAGTGTATTAATCGTGAAATAATAAAAATAATTTAACCGAAAAACGAGCTTTTCTTACATTTTTTATTTACTTTTAAATCACACGTCTCATGTATACTGTTGCCATTTAGGTGAATTTGTTCGAAATTATTAGCAATATAACCATCCACTTTGTGTAGTATATATGTAATATATATGTTATTCATCGTACCGAGTAAAAATTATAAATAATTAAATGTACATATTTAGACGACAATGATATAATAACAGTTTATGGTTTTTAGTTAGTGAGTGATCGTCGTTATAAGTACGTTAAATATGGAAATTAATTTTACATTTTTACAATTAAATGACCGCTGCGAACACTTAATAGGCTCCCTGCTATTTTTAAAGATGTTTATTACAGGGCACAAAACGTCTAACTAATAGACGCAACAATACAAACGATAAAAACAATTACTTCGTCAATATTTAGTGAATATAAATGTATCTCGGACTAAAATGTATGGAGAATTGTAAAAAACATAAATCTATTATAATTATAAACTGGAATTATTAAAAACGCGTTATATTTATTATATATTTATCGACTGCGTTTATTCGTGCGTTGATAAATCGTTGTACAAAACAATGTACGTGTCACGTAACGTAAAGTGGATGACTGCATCCATAAATTAGTTGCTGTGTGTCGAGTTTTGATTTAATTATTCGTAAAACGAAACGTTTTCCTATTGCGCGACGTATTAATTATCCAATATCCGTTTGACGAAATGGTTAACTTCAAAGAAAGGAATAGGAAAAGAAAATAAGGTTTCCACCGAGTAGCTACCATATATAAGAATGCAGCAGTATTATAAAATCAACGTTGTTACACTACGAATAAAGTATTTATTAGATTTTAATTGTATAATAAAAATCAAATTTAGGTACTGGTACTTATACAAAATATATATATATATATAAACCGCTCATAATTATAAACGTATAAAATCGCAAAAAATCAATATTTTATTTCCATAAAACGTCCGGAAACATATTACGTATGGTTTTAGATTAAATAATAATATACATATAAATTTAACGATTATCCGACAAAATAGTCGAAGAATTCACGCTTTTAGTAGGCCTTGGAAAACGAGGGGTGGCAAATTTGTAGTACGATTACACGGTTTTAGTAACAATTCATCGCCAGTCTTAGTAATAGGCATGTTTCGATGATAGCTAATTAGTTCGCCTGAAAACAACGATAACAAGTTTAGTGCAGTTAGTTTCTGTACCATCGTTTAAAAAGGACTCGATGGCGTTCGTATATTTGGTGAACGACACGTCAACTCGTCACTCACTTAATGTTTTATGAGACATTTGGTTTGTCCCTAAGAACTGATAATGACCGTTAGATGCGTCGACTAGGTAATGTTTGCAACAATCGAAGTCTTTGTATGTAATGGCGTAGCCCCAAATTCGTTCCGATATTCGCACTAAAAAACTACCCACCGGCTCTTTATCCAGCAATATTTCCGCTTCTTGTCTGGTTATGAGACCTGCGGCATCGTATAAAATGATTATTAATAATAATAATAACGTAAATCGTGTATTTGAATCACTATAGAATGTCGATTAAGTTATAATGATGTACATATAATGTTGCGGTTATTCGACGTACATAATTTTATTATTATACTTGGCCAATATTATACCATTATTAACCCCGTGAATCGTGTGGTAATGTTAATGAACAAAAGTTGGCCAAGCACCTTAAAGCTCAGACTTCGCAAATTAAAACAATTTCTCCAATCAATAATCGCAATTAACGACAAAATACTAATTTATGAACAATCAATACGTCCCGCTATAACATACGACTGGGGTCGACAACCGGCGGTTCGCGTGGTAATTTTATATGGCCCGCGAATAAAACGGACAATTAGTATAAAAACATTATTCGAATATCATAGACAAATTATGAAATTAATTTAAGATCAGATTTTCAGATTTTTATTCCGTCGACTCTAACATTAAATTACCGCTAAACCCGTTTATAGTTGTTATTGATAACGCTGAAAGCTGTTTAAAAAATGGAAATTATTGAGCAGCGAAGTAACGAAAGTCTTAAAACTGCCGCTATTCGTGATGCCCGTAATAACTTAATACTGTTGTATTCGAGTCTCTGTAGCTTAAAATTTAGCGAAATTAAATATTTCGTTAAGAAAATGTTTACTGTTTTTGGAAGCACGTATATTTGTGAACAAACTATTTCACTAATGAAATATGGAAAAAGCGAATATGCTTCAAGATTAACCGATGGTCACTTAAATGCTGTATTAAGATTTTTTACATCGAAAATCGCGTTCACTTTTGTTTGTATTTATTTTTATAATATTAAGTAATTCTGACGTTTTATATATAGTTACTATAATCATAACTTTGTTCCTAGAAACCTTTATGTTAAATTAATAAACAAAGCAGTTATGAACATAAATAAACGAAATTTAAAATAAGGTAAATTTAAATTGTGGCCCGTGAAAAAAATTATTTTTAGTTTTTGATCCTTGACACTAAAAAGGTTGCCGACCCCTGTCATACGATACCCAACACTGGCGATCCACAAAAACTTCTAACTTCAACATATTCCAATCTATACAATCAATAAATCTTCGACTCCACGCGAATACTCCTTAGTACGTCAACAACCGTACCTTACATAATTATCTTAACCTTTCAACGATATCAACATTGCTGACGTTCAGTAATAGTAACTATGGCAAATTCCATACAAATTGCCCTCATTCACGAAAATCCTTCTGTTTCCAAACAAACGTCTGCTACAATACTTGATTTATAACACCCACATACGTTGTTTTGAGTGGACGTTCAACGGTTTTTAGCGCACTAACTTACTACTACTTATTAGTACCCGCAGACTTTTAATTAAAACGGAAAAACAGTGACAATATACTTTCGAAAAGTCGCGAAGAACGAAGTCGACTTTATCTCGGGCTCGGAAACAAGTCGAGAAACCGTGAACATTGTACCATATTTCACTTTGAAAATATTTAAATTATGTTAAAAAAATATTCAATTTACCGGACACGAGAGCCAAAGGTACGTAAATGAAACGTCTTCGATTTATTTTCGTTAAAAAAATTAATTTAAAATTAATCTAAGCGAATAATTCGTTTCGTTACGGAATTTCGATTCAATCCGAGTTACTGAAAATTAACTGATTCACTTATCGGCTTGATTCAATATTTGCGAATGTATAATTCGACGTTGAAAAATATATATTCTAAATACTGTCAAATAATATATTTCGATGTGTATACGTTTATAATTTAAAAGTTGAATATGTTTAAAATTATAATTTTATAAATTAGCTTATCCGCATTCTTATACGTTTGAAGCGTTAAATAAACGTATAAATCTACGTATTCAAGAACAAACCGATATCTTAAAAAAAAAATTATTAAAGCGTTTAATATTTATCGTACTTCTAGATAAAACAATAATTATTTTTAGTTTTTTCTAAACGAAGGACGATTGGAAATTTGATTGACATATCGTTAAGTTTAACCCGAATTCAACAATAGGTTTTCGAAAATTCGTTAATCCTTATATATTACGAAAATATAAAAATCGTCAAATGTTCAAACCTATTGGTCGATACTTGAGAATTGTAATGATAAAACGTAACATAATTCTAGAATATTTGTGCGTGTCGATTGACGGTTAAAATCGGTACTAGTATCCAATTTGTTCTCAGCCTAAGCGCTTACGGAAATTCGACCCGAACTGCGTCTACGAACAAGACGCGCGTGATTCCTTTGGCGTTTCATGTAATTCTTAAGCGCGTCGCGCCGTACAAACAATACTTTATTTACTCTACTTTCTCTCTCGGCGTTTGAAATCAGTTGGGCTATTATTTTATTATGACGCCGAACGTGGCGTAAACGAGTTCACGCATTTTATCGTACCGCGGTTGTTACGGCATTATCCCGAATACGGTGGCCAATGTCCGCATTATCCGGCCAACGCAAACAATACACATACATACCGTGAAACCAAGTCGCTATGGCATTTTTCTCATGCTCGAATCCGGCTTTCCTGGGTATTTCTTTCGCTCTGAACCATTCGATGACGGCCTTTTTACTCGGCGGTTTAGACGAATTCGGCACGAACGTGCCACTAAAACCATAGACGCGACGCGTTCATTTTCTATATTTGTAACCAACACCCCCCGCTGATATTGGTGTGCCTACACGACATACTCACCTAAAAGGTTTTTCGGTACTTAACAACGACCTTCTATGTTCTTCTCTAGCTTGGCGCGCAATTTGCCGTCTTTGTAATTCGGCTTCTTTAGCCTTTTGTTCTGGAAATATTATTATTATTCGGATTATTTTTATTTGAAAGTATGCGGGGAAAATCGTTAACTTTAACGTCATTACCGATAACATTTTCGAGCGAAAATAATGTGTTAAACAATAAGCGGACATACCTATTATGTTTACGATTACCGTTACAGATACAGATTTTGAGCGAGTTCGCGTTTTTTAACAACTGAACGTGTTTCGTATATTACTAAGCCGAAAAGCGCTAAAAACCGTCTTCATTTGCTGAGAAATGTTCAATAAATCATTAAAACATTTAAAACGTCAATTACACTATCCGTATTGATTTCGACAATTCATTTCAACATTTTTACGATAACGTTTAATGACTTTAATGTATGTGTAAGTCGAAATCAACTGTTTCGAACGTTGCAAATTATAGATCACGTGTTGTTGGCGAATATCAGTAAAACGCGAAAGTTTATTAATTAAAACGCGATTATAGTCTAATATCGTACAGTTCCGAAATAATTTAATTAACAATAATGAAATTAGATTTTATTTGTTTTTGGCGATGAGATAGGATGGAATAATAGTAATTGTGTTAAACAACAGACAATTCACGTCATAGATACGTACGTAGTACTAGTGTGCGATCATAGTATATTAGGTACGTTAAATGAATTAATGCTTTTTAAATTATTTTAGTTCGGAGTAAACATGTTTGGTTTGAAGTCTTATTACAATTAAGGCGTTCCTACTTATGTTACGTGTACACGGTCGTAATACGGAAAACGTTTCGTCGGAGTATTTTGTACGTTAATGGCAAAGAAGTAGGTACCTTTTGAAATCAATGGGCTCCAATGGTAAAATAAATTAGAAAAATTCGAAATTCCGAACATAAAACCTGCGCACTATTACTCGCGATCATCATTCGTATATTGCGTCGTTAAAAATCAATCAGAACTCGAATAAGGTATAATATTGGGTATACATTACGACAGAAATACCAATTCATCGTTTTTATTATCTTATTGTCGAAATTATAAGTTTTCGCTTTTTGTGCCGTACCGAATAGTTTATATAGCTTTAATTTCGCTGTCGTTTATTATTTGCGTTTTTTTGTTGTCGTCGAAATATCATATTTTTTAATTTTGTCGCGACGAATTTATGATTCTTTTCGGTAAACTATGTGTGAATGGCCGGAGATTTCTGTTAAAATAAAATTATACGCGTATCGAACGCAAATATGGATATACTTAAATTTGAGAAGAAACGCAATAGAGTAAAAATGAACAAGGAGAGTAATTTATAAAAATATTTAGATAGTTATTCAATTTTCGTTTATAAGTCTATAAAAAGAATTCTTTCTTATCTATTTTACGGTTTAAATGAAGTAAACGATTGAAGTTATGAAAGTTTCTTTTTTTTTATTATACGATTTTGTAATACATACTCGGTTCGATCGAAGCTTAAAATTTTCATTTTTTCGTTTAGTACATGCGACATTCTTTAAGTTCGAACGTCCGCGTTTTGCGTTCTTTTTTAAATATCGAACGTTCAAGACGAAAACTTTGAATCTTACATTTATATTATTCCGAATAAAATCGTATTTATGAATATTTATTTACGAATTGGCGTTGAATGATACAAATCAACGAACGTAAATTACGGCAAGTCGTTATTTTTCCGAACGATAAATCGTTTTGGAACGACTGCATACAACTGTATATAATATAATAATAATATATATATATATATTATTATATTATAATAATATACGTTTATTCTTATATATTGATATAAAATATTTAATCATAATTTTACACTGATTCTTATATATTTTATATTTATTCTTGTTATAAAAACCCGAATCGTTGAACACTTAATGTGGTCGAACAGCGTGTTAAACGTTGTAGGGTCGCACGTGCATCACGCTAACAAATTTCGTACTACGTGTTTTCATTTTCGAACCGCGCCAAAGAGCACGTCGTAGTGCGCACAATTTTAGACCCCGAGTCCTATTACGGGACGTGGCCGGGATAAGAAACACGGCGTTATATTCGAATTCGATTTACCGGACGCAATATGTAGAGTAACGTTTCGAAAACGCCAATTTTAAGCGCGAAACCCTTTTCAAAATCACGCGATTGACGAAATATAGATACACGTACGTACGATTTATTTGCTAAATAAACGAGTAGACGTCTACTTTTAAAGGGAGAATGGTCCGAGAAAAATATCTTTACGACGATTACCGTGATTGGTGGTCGGGGGAAGGAGGGTACAGAACGAAATGTTTTTGCCGTCCGAACAACGACTATTCAAATCCGGCACCGTGTACGACGACAGCCGTTATGGGTTAAATAAGCGGACCACAATATTTGACGGCGTTACAGGATTCGGGACTATATTACGTATTGTATGCGTATTGCAGCATAAAGTTGAAAATGACTGTTCGTAAGGTCACGGTACGGTTTTACGCTAGGGGCAGCGTGGGCGGCAACTGTTTTCGTTACGACTACCAAAATTTCGGTGGCGATAAAAAACAAAATTCGTCGATCGAAATATGAAAAATATGATATTCATATATGGTATATTGTATACCCGAATGTTGAAATAGCGTATCACCCGTTCGCCAGTTGTGCCGTGACAAATTGCATGGCTGGACGATTTTTGTCTAGTTTGAAAAGAGTCGAAAATTATCTCCGTTCGACAATGATCGAAAATCGATCGTGAATTATCCAACTATTCGTGTATCGAAACGGATATTATTCTCTCTCTCTCTCTCTCTCTCTCTCTCGTTTTTTAAAATACAATTTCAAATTTTATATTTAAAAAATCGAAACATATCGCGATTTATGTAATCCAACGTCGTAACAGAGTTACGAAAATCAGTTTCGAGTTGAACACGCAAATATCGAAATATTCGCTACCATCGTTTGTTGCGAATTACTTTTGCAAAATTAAACGATATCAAAAAACGACCACACGTTACTCGAGGTGTACTACCTTATAACCGAAGCAGGCAAAATCGAAAATTTCGATCCGTTTTTATTTTTCGGTATTGCGGCACAATTGAGTTATCGAAGTTCGAACGTAGTTGATCAACCGACCAAAGCGTAGAAACTGCGTGATCGCCTCGTACATACTATTACTAGCCGTCACCGTTTAAAGCGTATTTTCGTCGTTACCAGTGATGCGGGAATATAGGTTCGCGTATATATAGATCGCGCACATAGGTGTTATCGTAATCGTTAATTAGTCACGAAGCTAAACGTCATTATCCGAAGTAAGCATAGGTTCGTGTTTCTTTGTATGGCTATTAGTATTTGAGCCCATCGGGCTACCGAAACCTGCGGGCACGTCCGTCATTGAAAGGTGTCCCTGGCTCTATGGAAGGGAGCGAAATACGCTGTTAATTTTGACGAGGCTACGTCGAGGGGGGGATAAGAACTCAAGGATCAGAACATTTTTCCGTTTTCGAAAAGCGTCTACCTATTTTTAAATCGCGTCCGTTACGAGCTAGTTTCGTTGTATCTCGTCGCCGTAGAAGTTATATCGATGATGTGACGGATGGGTGGGTAATGATGGTAGGTTCGATCGATTTCGATCACGACGTACGTGGATCAGGCGGAATACATTTTATTTAGTTACGTTTCGCTTACCCCGTTCTCTCCAAACGATTTCTTGTTTCTTGTCCGCCTCTTCCGCTTGTCTCTCTTCTTCTTCTTTTTTCGTTATCATACACTTGTAGATTTCCGACGTACGTTCCTCCGTCACTCTCCGTTCCCAATTTCTCACGCGCTCCGAAACCTATACAACGGAGTTCAATGAACTTTATACGTCCGACGAGGGCTCATCGGACGATTGGTTCCGATACGTGGGCATGCTTGCGTGCGTGCGCGCGTCCGTAATACGAAACGTACAAACATACACAATACGATCAGAATAGGCTCTATATAAATATATATATATACACGTCACACGTCGTGTCATGTATATTCACAAGAATCATTCACGGACTCGGGATTGTTTCGTTATTACAGAGCGTACGGTACGGTGTAAACGAATTACTTTGTTGAACGACAGCTCTTTCAAAGCCCCGCGTGTCGGTGACGCGGTCGCCGCACGCGGGTTTCTCGTACTCCTTGTTTTCAAGTCTTCCACAGAACAGTAAATCTCTTCGCGGTCGTTCGCCAGCGCCTTGTTCTCCGGTCGATCGAACGGCGGCGTTTTCGTTTTGTTTTCCAACATCGCCATCAATTCGGATTCCACCTTCAACCTACGAAACGGTATAACAGGTTGATACGTTAACAACGACGCGAACGCTATTCCTTTCCTTCCAATGCGTATAAATGAACACGCGCGCGCGTATCTTGAACCGCTTTAGCTTAACGACAACATCGTGAACGTAAATCGTCTTATTTGGAACCGAAAATGGACGAATATTTCGTAACGCTCGAATAAAAAACGTTTCGCGCGGCGTCGATCAGGGTTCTAATTACTATTTATTTATTTTATATTAACTAACCGACCCGAAACGATAAATCGCGTAATCCAAAATCACGATAAACGCTTCGTAAATGCACCGTCGTCGGTCGGTCAAGCGCTAAGCGCGTCGGTAGGCCGTTATTAGGACGACGAGACGCGATAAACGACAAATTACACCCTAAAATCGAGTTTTCGTTCGTTTTTATTGTCGAAATATATTTGCCAATGTAGCTTCTAATCGGCGCGATTGTCGTCATAACGGCGAATTTGCAAAAAATTCGAAATTTCACCAAAATGGATAATCTTGCACGATTAAATACCGCGTTGAATGTCCGCGCGCAATTTCTAAGTATACGTGTTTCGCCGTTATCATTTTTAAAACCGTTATCGGTTTATTTTGAATTTTTAACACGGCGCGAATTCGACGTCCATAAAAATGATAATTATTACGAAATAATAATAATTATTGTACCTTCGTCGAGTGGTTGTTAATAATGGAAATACTTAAACGATTCTCGATCGGGAAGTGTATAGAAACACTAGTTATTCCGCACAATTTCTAAGTAAGATATTTATCTTAACTTTAACGTAAATAGTTTAACCGTACGTTAAATTATAAAATAACGGATTTAAGACTCAAACGGACACATACACACATTTAATACATTCTCGATAATATCGCTTAAAATTCGGGTCGAATTATTTATTGTTTAACGACGCGCGTTAACTACGCGTAATAGAGTTTATATTAAAAGCCCGTGATTTCTTATAATCATTCGCGTGACTTCCGTCGACACTTTCGCGTCGTTAATTTTGTTTAATTGCGGTCGAATTTTTATCGACCGACGATATTCGAACGGGTAATAACGAACCTCAATTGTTCAGTCTCATGCTCCGCTTGCACCCGTGCAGCCTCTCTAGCCTCCTCTTCGATTATTTGCTCTATAGTCTTGTCGTCTTTATGCTCGCCCATGATCCATGTCCAAGGCTCGCCATTTACGTCCAACATCCATTGCACCTTTTTTTTACCTAACAGATGGAACCCGATCAAACGTTTGAATCGCGAGCACCACGCAGTCACGGTGGACTGTGTCCGAGTATACTTTTTTGCCGTTTCGGATACGCGGTTTTGCCGCCTTCGCTACAGTCCCATACACTCCAGCGTCGCACTTGTTCTTCGCGCATTCTGCAAAATAGTGTTTGCTTTTGCGCTTCGTCCAATTCGGCCAGCAGCTCCGGGTCGACGTACATGTCTTTAAGAATCTGCTGAAGCATAGTTAATCTGAAACAAAGAAATTATAATCGTCAAAAAAAAAATCGGCTAGCTGGTTCTGTTGTTCGGTACATAGTTTTTCTAGTAGTTAAACTATGGGCTAATTGATTTTTATCGAACACGTATATTTAACGTTTCCTTTTTGCCGTGCACCGTTTCGCTAACTCGAAGTGAAAGTAACGTTTGATTTATAATGTTTTTTTTTTTAAGAATACAAAATAAGTACAGCTCATTTTTAAAAATATATTGTTTAATCTGTACTAAATACGATTTTTATATATTTAATTCTGTCGAAATGTTTAACACGTTCAATTTACGTATAATTTACAAATTTTAATAAATAATTGTAATACCAATATATTCGTAAAGGCGTAACATTTATAAAACGAATCATTAATACAGTTAATTGTAGAATTGTTAAACGAATCGCGATTTTTACACACACACGCATTTGAAAGCAGCTACAAATTCTTATTATCGATTTAATAGGTTATTTCAATTCAACGTGAGTATATATATATATATATTAGAGTCCACTAATGAGCATAATTCGTTGTCCGTTTTGCTTAGCTGAAGATGACGTATTTAAAAAATAAAATTTAATAATAGCTTTAAAGATTAAGGTTTACGCAATTCTATTATTATTACTACATATAGAGAAAGTAAGACGTATTAATAAAGATATACCTGTGTGTGTGTGTGTGTGTGTGTGTGTGTGTGTGTGTGTGTGTGTGTGTGTGTGTGTGTGTGTGTGTGTGTGTGTGTTGTTTATTTCTTAATTTCAGATTTCAGAAAGAAAATTCTTGTTTTCTTGTTTGTTTCAATCTTTGGGTACATACTCTATTTAGTGCACGTGTGTGATACGCACGTAGTAAAAACTAAATTTTTTAAATAGTTAAATTAAATTAATATAAAAATATAAATCAAATTAAATTAAAAATTCCTCATATTTCTCTTTTTTTGTTGAATACGACTGAGGAGAATATGAGGATTGCTGGTGTGATCTACCAGAATATAAAATCTCGGGACGTAACGTTCAGGAATGTAATAATATCCTGTGATACGCTGCGATGTCTTCTTGTAACATTCTATACAATATCCCGAAACTCGAAACATCCGAACGTCGAATCGATTCTATCGAATAAAATTTGATTTTTAATTCAATATAAGCGAGAACAAAATTGAAATCCGACAGTTTTCATACGAACTTCAGGTTCCAAGCTTTCCAATTTTAATCAATTTTTTCAAGAAAATTTAATAACTGGATTTTTTTTTAATTGTTCGAACTTAATATACACGTTTTATAATTTGTATTCTCGAGGGGTGCGAACTACAGTAAAATAATTCGCTAATATTTCTATACAATATACTATATGATGTCTATCCAATATATATATTACATTAGGACTTGTGGCGGCGATATTCGACCAGGGTCACTTCCGCGCCAATGAGTAGAAAGTGTGTCAGGGCTAAAAAGACCGAAAACACAACGTTCACGTGGTTATTAACATACCAGGTGGTTTCGTTATTTATCCTATTGTTACCCGATACACTTTAAGACTGTATTAATAATTTCTTTATTCGCGGAGAAAACTTCGATTACGCCCGAACAATCGGTATACAACGGTATCACGACGTCCCGGTTTCGAATCATATTATTTTTCACTCCTAAGTTCGGTCAAATAATTTCTTTCTGTTTCTTTCCCCGTACCTTTATTTACGATCCTTTTTAAACTTTTCAATATAGTGGTTGTAATCGTGCGTCTTTCATCGCCTATTTCATAAACAACGTCCTTGTGCTTCCCTTTCCCGTCTTACCTGAATGGTAAGTGGATCTCCCCCTACGATTATTTATTGTTATCCGAGCGTTATAATTTGCGTTAAACTGCACCAACCTCTCGCTCCACTCCCTAATCATGTTCCGCGTTGATTTATTCTCCCGGAAACCTCTTCGTTCCTTATTGCTTCTGTTTATAACAATTCCCGATACTCGTCTTCAGCATCACACGTCAAATGCTTCGATGTTTCAGTCTCCCCTTCGAATAATGTATTACATTGTAAATAACAACGCTTATAGTTGTACACTTAGCCGAAAAATACGTCATAAATAAATCCCTAATCATTTCGAAATGCATTCACGTTTACCGAAGTCGATCGTAATTAACGAATAAAGTTTTTACACTAGAATAAATTGTTGTGCTCCATCCATTGAGACGGACGTTAAAACACGTTGGATATCACCTTACTGGCAAAATCGGGTCGATATATAATATGCATTTTCACGTAGAATAAAAAAGAAACGCGCGTCTTCTAAATTACGAAATTAACTCCCTTTGAATTCCGAACGTTTTTATATGTTGCCCTCCTAATGTTTTTCATTTTAATTTGAAACCAGGAAAATCTATTCTGTATACATTTATAATTTACTTATTTCTTGAAACGTCATTTATATAGTATCCGCGTCGTTTTTACTTATTTCTCTCGCCTATTTTATTGCCGTTATTACGCAAACGTAAGTGGATAGGTTAATAATAACATTTGACGAGTTTAATTCCGAATTCTTAAAGAAGAATTTAATCGGGAGACGTTCGTATTAAAGAAACGTGTAAATTACTCCGTGTAAGGCTCAAGAATTATTGTAAGAAATTCGATGAGATGTGAACTGCCATTGTTTTAGTCAAACAGAAACTACATTCTATATTTATATCTATATATATGGATATACACTAAACCCGGAAAATACGGAGTTTACGTAATTTCTCTAATTAATTTCGTTAATTTTATATGCGCGTTCTTATCTTATTATTGTTTTGCTTCAGAGTGTAATTTCGTAGTTTTTGGCTTATATAAAAAGAAATGAGAACGAACGTCCGTAAAACTAAAAATTTTTATATTTATAAATCGTGTCGCACATCTAACATAAATGAAAACTTATGTCCAGGCACAATTAAAATACGTAAACTTAATTTATATTAATACGTGTGTGTGTGTGTGTGTGTATAGATTAATACATATATTTAAGAGCGTAGCTAGAAATAAATGTCAAGGGGAGAGAGAGGTACAATTAAACTATTTTTTATTCGTAATATACAAAAACGTTTAAATAAACGCCTTTTAGTAGGTACGATAAGATTGTTTTTTTTAAAATTAATATCCAATAAATTATTAATTTATTTCACATAATTAATCCAATATTAAACTGTAGCGCAATATTCGATTGCCCATCTCTACTTTGTACGGACAAAAAATGTTCTGAAAACTTTACAAAATGTTCGAAGCCATAAATTAGTTGCAAAGTTACGAAAAGTTTCCAACGCCCTCTTTTTCTAAAATAGAAAAACTCTATAGAACCTAGTTTAACGTGACTTCCTCGTCAGCCTCCGCATTCCCTAGCGAAAACCCACACAGTATTCACGCAGCAATATTCGAAATATCCGAATAAAATAACCGTCCGATATCGTCGTATAATCGTTATCCACGAATTTCTAGTCTTTTGACGGGTACCACGGATTATCACGCAATAAGAGTCCATATTTAATATTTAAATCATCGACGCGGAACGTTAAACGAATTGTCCGATACCAAAAACGTTTACCGAAACCAAATTTAATCTGGCGGTTAACTGATAAGTGAATATTCCGAAATCGTTAACATTCCATATAAAACGTTGACGAATTATAGTCATTAGAATAATAATTTTTACATCGGCCTGTATGCTCGTACGAAGGAACGAATAGCTGTAAATGTGTACGATATATTTTGACATCACGCCTCGGTTCTCGAGCACGTTTAAGTGCCTAGAGCAGTGGTTCCTAACTAGATACTAGACACGGACCATTCTTGTACGTTATCCACGATTACGCACGCTATTTAATTCTCCTCCCTGTCCCTCCCCTCTCCCACACATACAACCACTTCTATCGCTTATTTCTTTATCGTTTATACGTACAAAATGAAATCGGCAATACGGTAGACGTCATGGAATAATATTCCTTCACATCAATCGAGACGATTCCGCGGATATAAGTACGAATATTTATTTTGATTTATATATATGTATTACCGTACAGCTGTGGGACGGTTCCTGACAAGTTCCAGGGTGAGGGAAAAATAAACATTTTTTTCATCCGTACACCGCTCGTATACCTATTCCGATAGTATTTTATTTTTGTAATCTAATATTCCCGTTCGTAATATTCGTGGTATTCGTACCTACATAATAATATTATGTTTAAGAGGGGAGGAGGTTAAGTTGGTTCTAGAATATAACCCCCTTTTTGACTCCACCCTACACTTGCGCCGCATATATTTCCATTTACACAATAGGTACGATATAAAGAAGTAAACTGTACTTGTATTTGTAATTACAAATGTATACGCATATATAAATACATTCATAATCGTGAGATATCAAATAGAAAGTGAAACGAACACGTACAGTATATAATTGATATCGATAACTATGCGGAATTGTTAGGTTTACTTAACGTTATTATTTTACAACACAAATCGATACTTTGGTTACAAAATGGATATTTTCGTTTTTGAAAATCATTCAGTAATATTATCCGTCAATTTTAATTAAGACCACGTCGATATAACGAAATTCGGGAAATCAGAACTTGAAGTGAACTAATTTCGTTTTAAACTAAATATTTCCAATAAAAATGTGTTAGTAACGTAATCATCATAGTACCATCCCTGTAACAGGAATAGTGAGATTCGTGTAGATTATATTTCAATGTATCTTATAAACTATTACTTTACTTCTTAACGTTAAAATAAACGGAAGAAATGTTCAATTTTAATTAATATTTATACCTGTTCGAACAGGTATGCGCAACCACGTGTACACGTGAAATTAGTATGGGCGGACGCTTGTTTCTTGTAAATTTAAATACAAAAACTATACACAGTTCAAGACAAAAAAATGTTTATATTTAATTTATAAAATTATATATATTATGACGTCGTTAGCGTAGAAAATATTTTTTTATAGGGAAAATTGATAATTTCGTTCGGAATATCTGATAAATGATGACGTACTTAATTATTGTGTTAAAATATTCTACGTTCGTTATATCTGAAAATAACTATCCAATAATGATAATAATGTTGCCTAAATGAACGTATGATAATAAATACGGAAATTGTTTCGAGTAAAAATATATACAAAAACGGATACGTACAAATATATAGACGAGTTTGTACATACATTTTGTATATACGTTTATTTATTAAATAGTAGATTATAATAAAAATTATAATATTTGTAAGTTAATCATAATTTATACCCTTTTTATTTATACTTTTTTAATAACTCGTTTTAATGAACAATAATAATAAGTTAAACTATTTTACGTAACGCGTTTATATTTTATAATGGATTCTCGAACAAGTTGAACAATTAAAAGAAAATGTAGCCATTAAATGTTAAAAAACTTATTAAATCGTACATATCAATCAGCTTCTTATGTTCTAGACTCCGAGTGTAATTGTGTAAAAATACTTTTGGCCCTCTCGAATTTATTCCTACTTGATCGAAATATAGAACTGAAGCTAGGACTATATTGGGTTTACAATAACGTATTGTTTAATTGTATTGTCTGCGAACACATTCGGGTGGAAAAAATGATCTTATCTGTTTTTCGACGGATTTTATTATGTAGAAACCTCTGTCTTTAGATAGTTTCGTCTTAAAGCGAAAACTGTAAAATATTACTATAAAATTATAAACGTAACCGAATTGGATAGCGCGGTGTTTGGTTTTATTTATGTTCGAATTTTGACGAGATAAATCGATTATTTTTATACGTAATGTGATATTTTTTTCGAATTTTAGAAATTATAAATTTTCGAATGGATTTCAGTAGAATGATCGAGGGAATAAGGTTTCATTTTCCATTATCAATTTTCAAGACGCTTTTAAAAACCCGAATCAGTTAACATGTTAACATGTTTACGTAATTCTTCTAATTAAAAGTTTACAATATTGTTGTACCAGGGACGTTTATGTTATCGTCACGATACTAGTCCGATTTATTTCATTTTATTCCGAAAATTGTTTTTAATTTCAGCCTTTGGCCACTTTTGGCTTCGTCTTAAACCAAATTTCTGTATGTTAAACACACGTAACCCAGACGTATAGTAGTTATCGCGGTACTTTAATACAATATTATAGTATATATTTTTACGTATAATTATTGTTTATAGTTGAAACTTGAAAATAATATTTAATTACAGAAAACCGTTATATTTTTAGTCGAATAATTATACGTACGTAAGTATATACATTTGATCGTGTGAATATTTTAGACATTCATATTTATATAAGCATTTGGCGTACAGTTTATTCGACAACCCTGTTCAATTAACATATTTTTGTTATTGGCTCGGACTTCTATAATATACCTATTTATTCTACGTATTCGATATATATAATACAACATTAATATGGACGCGTGGTAGGAAATATTTTAAACACGATTAGTAATCCTGTATACGTATAGATAACGATATTTATTACTTATAACAGCAGTTTGTATTTTATATGACGTAGGGTATTACGATAATTCACGCGTCGCATTTTTAATAATCAAAAAAAAAAAAAAAATGGATAACGTTAAAAAAAATACTACAGCGAGACAATATATATGTATATATATATATATATTTATTTATATATTGTATACGTGCGATAAATTAGTAACGTAATAATTGTTATATTACACGCTTTGGGTACAACAACGACTGTGACGTTAGTCACGGGCAAATAAAAAATAAAACGAAACAAAACTCGTATACCGCCGTTTCCGTTCTGTTCGTATTCGGACGTCTTGTGTGCATGTGCCGTATACGTGCAACAATGTAAGCGCGTGTGTTAAACAAGGAAAGAAAATGGGAATGAGAGGACAGAGCGATAGAGAAATAATGATAGAGAAAAAGTGAGAGAAAACATACGGGCGTGTGAATATAATATATATATTGGACGGTAGCGCTGTTTGTAAATATGCGAAACTTCAGAAATACTAATAGAATCAGTGGTACATGTGACGTATTTCTACAAAACTGTCGTGCAGTCTCGCCATTGTTCAATCGCTATTTCCATTGGAACCGTAACAACGCGCGAAAAACAACTGTTCCTCTGCTTTATTAACTCCCTCATTTTATCCAAAATCGACGCTACTCCTATGCTTCCTTTTATATATTCATTTCTTAACCTGTCTTCTCTTGTCACCCCACTCATCTATCTAAGCATCCTCATCTCGGCTACGCTCATTCTCTGCTCTATTTTCTTGTTCGCCGCCCAACACTCTGAACCATACAACATTGCTGGTCTCACCACACTCTTATAGAAAATTTACGAAGCACCTTATAATTTATTAATATCAAATAGTTATTATTTCGTTACGCCGATACATTCGTTCAGTCTTTATGAATTGTTGATTGTTTTATAACATTTATTAGTTATAATAATGCTATTCACACTTCGATGAAAATATTAATCTCCAACGTGTTAACTAAACTGGATAATTATACAACAAAAGTTAAATTATTACTGCTCAAATTTAAACTAATTAACTATTAAAAATTAGCTAAACAAAAATTATCTTTTTAACTAGTGAAATCTCCCCACTATTGTTAATTATGTACCGATATCTATGTATAGAAAAAACAATTCGATGTACATAATAACTAGTTCATAATACGGGCAAACATTTAATATATACACACACACACACACACACACACACATACATGCTTTTATAACGTTCGCGAAATTTTGGTTCAAAAGGTATCACTTTTATTTATAAAAAAATTTGAGTTTAATCGCGACCATTATTAATTGATTCAATAACGGTACTATTAAAAAAAATTTTAAAAATTATACACGTAATGGATCCTCGCCTTCCGTAACAATATGATTTAAATGTTCAAAAAATATCGAAATTATTATATAACGGTATATAATACAAAGAATATAAGGTCTTACGTAAATTGTATTAATTTTTTTATAGAATACTGTATGTCTATAGGTAAAGCGAACAACAAATACGTATACATTTAGGTATATATTAACACTGTTCAATTCTGAATGTGTTTGCAACCAATTCATTACATAATACGTGTCCACGTTATATATATATATATTATATCACTAATATATTTATACGTAAAAATAAAAAAATATAAAAAATACTGTTTATTTTCGTTTAAATATCACGCGTGTACATAACACAAATAAATAACATATTGTCATCGCGTTATATAGGTAGTTGAAATAATCATAATATGATAAGTCGTAATGGCGTAAAATGCCAAAAATCGTTGTAAGGATCAATAAAAAAAAATTATAATAATTTATCGATTTAGATATACCGATTACGAGAAATATAGGGTTATTGTTATAATTTTCTTCCAAGTTTAATATCTCAAATCTAAATGAAATTACGTTATATGTTTTTATCGTATATAATTTCTATATAGAAATACTCTATTATGTGTGTGTGTGTGTGTGTGTATGTGTGTGTGTGGGTGTGCTCGCGCGCGTGCGCATGTGTATGAGTGCGATACATATTATAAAAGAGAAATCCTTCGGTGTGAATATATATATTATACATACAATAGAAGATATAGTGACTGTTCAATTGTGCTCATTGTACCGACTCTTATATTATATATAATATATTATACATACTGTCCAGATGTAACGTTTTCTCGACGATATGATACACTTTGTACTTGTAAATCGAACAAACGTCGACAGAACGAAAATCGCTTTTCGATATTTTCGTAGCGCGTTCCGAAATTTGTCGCGACGATTCGACCGTAATTCGTTTTCGTCAGGGTTCGGTAACGATTGTCTTGGGCCATGTGTGTGTGAGAAGAGTAGGGGTAAAATGTCAATTAACTCGCGTGCATTGCCACTTAGTTACACTACCCAATGATGCGGATAGAGATCACGTGGGAAACGCCCTTGAATCACAACATAAACACGCCATCCTTTTGTTTTACGTATACGAAACCGATACAAATAAAGTCCTCGAGATTTTTAACTTGATTGAAGGGTCATGGGTGCATGAGTTTCGTATATTCTATCGATACACTGTAAGGACAAGAAGAATAGACGCGTGCATACGTATTTATTGGAATACAATTATAATTCGACGTTTATTTGGATTGAAACGAACCGACGCCATTATACGCGCTTGTTTCGAAATAAATTGTACGGTCAAAACGAAATAACGTAATGTATCACAATAAACACAATGGTTCGCCAAAAAGATAGTTTAAATCGGGAGTCTTTGTGCATACGATTGAGATTTATACATATATACGCATTTATGGACATTATACTGATGTTTCTGTTTCCTTTGATTTTATCGTTTACTGTACAATTATTAAAAACAAGAACGATAAAAAAACCGTGGCGAAGAAACTGTAGGGTTTCGATGTTGATATTACGTGTTTAATTTAAAAGAATTATTTACGACGAACACGTTAATTAATAATTTCCGACATTTTTTGTTTGTTTAGTTTTTCGTGGATTATCGAAATAAAACGAATCTTCCAATGTATCAAATAATTATCTTATTATCCACGACGATTATTGGTAATACACCGCTCTATATACCATAAAACGTATTTTCTAATACTTCCAGAACATTATAAAAGCGAGTCGATTTTGATCATAAACAGCGCTACATATTAACGCTCAATGCAAAAGTACGTTCGTACGTATACATATATACATTTGATATTACTTCGATACAACGGATACGTTCAAAATAAGTTAAATATAAATAGTTTAATTTAAAAAACGTTCGATATTTACAAAAAAAATATATTAGCCTATATTATCTGAAATTAGGTATTACGCTAATCGCGAGAATTATAAACGACTTTATATTAATTATAAATTTAAATACGAGGTATAACACGTAGGAGTAGGAATTACCGATTTTATTTCGCGTTATACGATACATTTCGAATTAAAATTTCCCCAATTTAATATAAGGCGCCTTAGCGAATTATTACGTCGATGATTTTTTTTACATAAACAATGCTTAAATACTAAATTTACGACGCAAGATTTCCAGAATCAATCCGGAACGTTTAAATTATAATTTAGGTTAAAAATGTACCATTGACAATACGAAATAACTATTATACGTTTACGTGTTGCCTAACGTTTGATGACGTTGATAATTTTATAACGCGGTGTAATTCGTTTTTATGACATTATGACTCATAACGCATTGAACTGTAAACAATTAGTAACCGTTTTGTAAAAAACGAAAGTAATCCACGAGCGATGTTGACTTATTCGGTCGACTAACGATTATTTGAGACCACAATTCCGTTTCGTCTTTTTTCGTTCTTCTACCGTACACGTTGTTTGAATAACGATAACGGTAAAAATCATCGAAATTATACCACGATAAACCCTTTCGATTTTGCGCGAACGTAGAAAATCTATTACGGCGCTGATTTGTTCGACAGAAAATGTTTACGGTTAAGACGACGATTTCAAAAAAAAAACACAAAAAAAACAGATACCAATAACGATAAAACCGTTCTTATTCCTCATTGTCCGTTGTTTGACTGTACGAGCCGAGTGTCAACGATTCGGTCAAGGGCAGTGTACTCTGCGTGCTCTCCGCGACATGTGGCGTGCATAATTATTCGGTACTCCGTACAATATCACGTAAATAGGACGCTCGCGTTAACTAGAAAACCAAAAATGGTCGATGTGTCTACGCGCCTCGAAGCGGTTAAATAAATAGCGATCGATTATTTTTACAAATACTATTATTACGCCTAAGCATCTATTTATTCGCGCGGGAAACGCGCTTACGATGCCATTTAATGTAGAAACAACAGTTAATAACAATATTGTTCGTACTTATTGTGCATTAACAATTACACTGTTCGAGTACACTTATTATAAATATATATCCGTGATGAAGGTATTACGTAAACGAATAGCGTCCGATTTTCTTCCAACGTATCGGTGGGCGGGAAGGGGGGATTGAAAAAAGCGATCTCGTAAATACCGCGACTTAAATTATTACGAAAACAAATACCCTCCACTATTCCGGAAACAGATTTATTCGTCGTTTATCTTTTGTTTAAATACGTATTTCCCCCATCCCCCTGTATTCACCGTGCTTACGGCATTTTCGTCCGTCCGTCCATCATTACGTCGCATTTCTCCGCGTCGCGCACTACAATTGTCTTTCACTCGCAAAATTCATCCATGTTTAACTTTTTGGTAGAACCCGGGTAGACGCGAGTTTATTTTCACGTATACCTTTGCGTATGTGTGTGTGTGTGTGTGTGTGTGTGTGTGTGTATATATATGTATATCGAAGTAAGAATATAAATATATTATAAGATAATATATAATATATACAAAATAATAATAGATAATATATAATAATTGGCGGCCCCCAAATAACTGGGAAAATAAGGCAAAGGAGATAATATACAATAATATATA
>JAIPRN010002095.1:0-34763 GCA_025469175.1 Geopemphigus sp. TES_GeoC_2020 | reverse complement strand
ATAGTACGGTCTCAATTTCCGCGTAATTTATTATCGTTGTTCGCGTACCGGAAACGTATTGATGACTGGCCACGCACTATACACGTAAGTATATTCGACAATCAATCGCCGCCGGCCGAGTTCATTTTCTGTACGTGTATTGCTAGTAACGACGCGTAAACAACACGCGGACGAATAACCCTTTTATTTCAAAAAACGAGTAAATACGGAAATTGTGTAACGGCCATACACAAAAGCGCGAACTCTCTGGGTATTCTTAAGCGAAATAAAATCGGGCCGATACGTGGCGTCATTTCAAATCGTATAAATAAAATAATCGTGATTACGCGCTTTGGAATATACCGTCGTACGGTAATAATGCACCGACCCGGTGGCGTCGCGAAAATAAAAGCCGCGGGTCGCCGGAGTTTAGCCGTCTAAACGTTTAGCGATTAGTAGCTACGTAGGAAAACGAACACGTCTACGCCGGACACGATAAACTCCGTCCCGCGTCACCGCCGAATCGTCGGATAGTTTACGACGGTCGAGGGAACACGCGCTTTGGTTGATCACCGTTTCGATTCGGCTCGCGAGATTTGTTCGAAACCACGGGGCGGTCGACGACTAGTCGGTTAACGCGAAATGTTCGTCCCGTCCCGCGATTTAGACACGATTAATTATTCAGCGGGGTCTCGGGACGCAGCGACGTGCGTTCGGTATAACGCGGCAATGTACGGAATACTATTATATAACGAACGCGTGTCTCGTGACGACGGTACGTAAACGTTGCGGCGTTTCTCCCTCGTCCGTCCTCTAGTCATTTTACTTATCGCCGTATAATATGTAATACAATATCGGGCGAACGTAATTACGCGCCCACTAACCCGTATTGTCGGTCGGGACGAATTTTTTTCATACGAGTTTTCAAGAAAACGCGTCGGCGTTCCGAAAGAAATTGTACGCGTGTATTATTGTTAATCGCAAACGACCGGCAATCAAACGAGACCATCTTTATGGAATCCACAGAATCCACTTGACGAAGGCAAAACTCGAAAATCGTTGGCCACCTTCCGGCAGACGTGCTCACTTGGCGAACGAGAGGAAAACAGCGCTCTGGCCGACCAAGTTGCGAAAATTGAGCGTCCGGAAATTTCACGATTAGCCGTCTAATTGGTTAGAATGACGCGATACCGTCGGGCACGTATTAGTAGTATTATTGTCCCCAGTTAACGTAATCGTTATCAAAAGTCCGGCGTTTTTGATTTGGTCGTGCGTAACTCGCTCTCCCGACAACATCGTTACGAATGTTGTCGGGCGGACAATTCTATTTTCGCGCATTTTATGGTACTTTACCAATTACGTAAATTTCGTATTTTCGGGACTAGTGTTTTTCGTTTATATTGTGTGTCGTAGCCATAATTGCGTATCCACTCGAATAGTTTATACCCGGCGTGTTTTCGCGAATTAATATCGGCTAATACGAACAGCGTTATATTTTCGGTGTCCGGGTGCACGCTTTGTTTACCAGTATCCCTCGTACATTTTGGCGACTTCGACGTGATATATGGCGAATTATTCGAATATTCGTAACTACGTGGGTGGAAACTAGTCGCGTTCGTTGTGCGCTTGAATTCTTCACTTACCGAATTCGGGTATCATTTACGCGACAATACTCGGGAACCTCTAAACGAATATTTCCGTAGCTCGAAATACACAGCCAACGAACGAGGGCTAAGTAAATTCTCTCTCCGGAGAGCCCCTGGCTACAGCATAGGCAATAAGGAACGTAATATTCCGGTCATTTTTTTAGTAATTCGCGTAGGTAAATTTACCGTGTGATAAATTTCCGAATGATCGTAAAACGCGCAATAACCGAAAATCGTTAATTTTTTAGCCACTAACTTCGCCGTACTTGACACTTTAGCTCGCGCGCTTCGACGCGTCGAGTCGATATTTAATAATACACAACAAAACAACATAATAGGTCTCCAATTTAATATCCGTAGTGATGTTTATCGGAATATTATAAACGGTAACCATAGTAACGTTTAAAAAAAAAAAATTCGTTAAATCATTATCAGAAACCGTTAATGAAGAATAATCACAAAGTGAAGCGCAACGTATACAAACAACGTGTGCAAAGACAATGGGCGCGCGTACGATCGATTACGCTTTATTGGCCATACGTAATTACGATATAAACGAACAGTTCTGTCGACAACGCGAACTACAATAACGTCACGGCTCATATAACAACAATACACTGCAGGCGTTCGTTGTCGAATTAATGGAGCCTACGCGATCACGTTTAAGTTTATTACGAAATGCGTGTTACGATTTGATTTTCGAACGCTATCGAGCGCGTTATAAAAATAATACGAAAATATACGAGTCGATTGTCCTCGAGCGTGTTTTAGGTTTTCGCGACATTAATCGTAACTATTGCGGTAAACGAAACACGCGTCGTCGTCAAAACGATTACGATTATACGTTTCGAAAAATGACCAATCGCTCCGAATAATCTTCGGGTGAGAAATTTAAGACTGAACCGCCTCGCCAGCCGACGATGTTATTACGCAATCAGCACAGTACGCGCGAACGTTCGTCTACGGAACGCGCGGCGATTGAATACGTTTCGCGAACGATCCCGAAATCGCCGAACGCGTTTGTGTCATTCGACACGCCGTGCTCGTTTCGGTCACGTCATTAGCCGTTTGTCGTTCGGCAAGTTTTTTCCCCGCGACATCGGCCAATTGTGTTCGGTCGGTTATTCCGGTATACCACGCGGGCATGACATGTCGACGATACCACGTCGAACCGATTCCGTTCGGTCGCCAATAATGTACGATATTCGCGGACGCGTACGCCGTTTCGATATATCTACGTTCGTTGGCGCGGGCCCGCAGGCGTTTTTCCGGTAACCGAAAATGGACGCGGTATTCGTTATTCGTACGCGAATCTCGTAACCGTCCGTTCGACACGCACCGTTGTTGACACCGACGACGCCAAACACCTATCGCCGACCGGAACAGAGTCCCCGCGTCGATATTATTATTGCAATCGTATTATTTCCACGCCGGACTCGTAACACGAACGTATCTCGGAAACCGCCGCGGTCGATCCGAACGATCGTTTTCGATATTGTCGAGATACCGAAACGAAAAACGACCGCGTACGCTTTTACGAGAATCGTAGTAATTCGTTGGAACCGTGTCGGGATCACCCGGCTCGAAAGCTGACGGAAATTTCGCTAACCCGTGCCGGGACCGTTTTGCGTTCGACAGTATTTGTCGAAGGGTATAGAGATATTTTTCCCGTCCGACAAACTACGTTATTTGGCGCTACCCATTCATATTAAAACGACGATATCTCGTCCGATGTGAAATTCTTACATAACCGTTACGCGTGTTGAACGGTTCAATTACTCGAAACGACCAAACAGCACATTACGTTCGTTTATTTAGTCGAAACAAATTCACCGAGCGTTTTCTAGTGTCCGACACTATACATTTTCTAGGCACGCAACTTCACCGGTACGTAACGTACCCACAAAATTTCTCGAACGGAGTAATCGCCCCTAAAAATTAGCCAACGCCGGATTAATATTGGCCGTAGCCCGTGAACGTAGAACGAAAAAATCGTACACGGAACGATTAAAAAAATATAGCGTTTTCGCGCGATGGAAAATAATAATAAAGTCCGCGCTACGAACTGACCCGAATAGACACGCGTGACAAACGAAATTTCGTTTCGTTTTCATATACGTCCGCGTGTATTAATTATAGGCTAATAAAGCGAAGAAAAAAACGTATTAGTTTTATAACGACGCGCCGTTTCGTTATTCGGTCGGCGAACGTTTTTTCGCGTCCACGAGCGGATGTAATTTACTCGCGTTCGTTTTTTCCGTTAGCGAAATGTATCGCGTGGGCGCTTTTATCGGAACGGTTTTTCAATTTTCCGGTAATATTCCTAAGCTTTAGAAAAAACTATCCAAAAATTGCGAACAAATCGACGTACCCGTTTCGGAACGCGGGCAATATTGTTTTATTCGATAACTCCTCGAATTAAAGCACACGCTAAGAGACGTATTATATATTTATAAATATTCGGTAATAATGACGGTATTGGACATAATTTCAATAAGTATTACGATAAATACAATTATCGAGCAAATAATTACTACCGATGTGGCTCGGAAAAGCCGTTGGATTACGACGATTTTCGTCGTTACTTTCCGCTTCGAAATAATATAATACAACGCCAAAGTCTCCGCCGTGATAACGCACTCGAACCCAAACAGTTCGGTTTCAACTTCTTTTCCGGGGTAATCGATACGTAGTTTTGTGGTTAATGACATTAACGCTCGTGGCGTTCCAATAAGTCCGCGAGCCAAAAACCGAACTCAAAAACGCGTTAATTAATACAGTAATCCGATATGACGGAGGAGAAATTTCGCGTTTTTATCGTATTTTTTTTTCGTATCTCAACCGTCCGATGTACGTGTCCGGTCGACGTTTGTGTGTGTGTATGGGGGAGAGTGGAGGATCACGGCTATTATCGCTCGTCGCTCGATTTCGGTTCGATTCGTAACGGACGAGGTTGGCTGAACGGTATTTTCGATGTATATATACATACATACCTCGGGAACCGCACCGCGGGCTTTTAAACAATACGCGTAACGGCGAGCACCGACGATAAATCGCGGCGAGTATTATGACGCCGTAAAATGGATTTCCGGGCCGCGATACCGTTGGCGGTGCCTCGGCCCCGGTGGCGGCTGACCGGGCGGTCGGGAAGGGTGGTATTAAAAAGTGTCGGAAAGTTACGGAACACACACGCACGTTTCGCGTCACCGTAACCGGGTAGCGGGAAACGGCGTAGAGATCTATAACGTTAATTACTATACCGATCACATATCCGGGAAAGTTAAATAATCGCTATCGAGTCGGCGGGACCGGCTTAACCGTAAGCCCGTTCGGACAAAGTCTGCCGGAAAAAAGAATAACGTACTAGAGGAAAACAACGCGTTACGTATACACACACGGACACGCGTGTACGCGCGGTAGTTTACTCAACAGTATAATAAATGTTTGACAACATTGCAGTCGATTTCGTACGTAATCTTGATTTATTTTCGGGTCGTTTTAGGTGTCCCTTTAATCGGACGACAAACATACGTAATCGTGTTGCCGAAACAGTCGGCCGGGCCGAGGGACGGGAATCGTTTTCCACCCCTGCGCGGTCGTAACCGACGTTATTAGCGCACATATATTAGAGTATTATTTCGCCGTTTCGGTCGGTTTTTCGCGCGGTTCCGTGGCGTTTCCCGAGCGCGGCCGCCGTCTAATAATATTATTTATCCTACGTATCCGGGAAACGCGACCGTTTTTGCGGATCGCGTAACGTTCACCGCCGCACACGAGGAGAAATCGACCGGCCTCCGCGTTCCAATTAAAAGTGTTCGGCGAGAACGACCAATATATGTTCGCCGTGTGCGATACGCACGTTCAAACGCACCCGTGGGGCGGCTCCGATACCAACCATCGGGCGTGATTCCGCGCGTAAATACGAACGAAATTTCCACGTTCCGATTTTGGATCGGTGAAAATTCGATAACGCCGATAAATCGATTATCGAATACGACTACGCGAATGTTCAAATTGACGATTATTAACCGAAGGCGCCCGTCGACTGTTTCGTACGCGAAACGATTAGTCGCGGTCGGCGGATAGATAATAAAATAATTCGGCGTTGGAAGACCGCGATTTTCGGGTTCGTTTTTTAAAGTACAACGGATGCCACAACGACCGAATTCGCTCGCTCGATTATTCGTTGAACGTGTGGCGTACCGGTACGTCGAACATTCGACCGGTTTCGTCGACACACACGAATATCACATTATAGCCAGACCGCTATATTATTACGCGGTACGTCTAAAAACGACCCGTTAATTAATATATCTGATATTACGTTAACGCGTCATGTACATTACGATAATAATTTAGGGGAACGTACGCTTCCATTTTCAAACGGACCTCGGCGCGCGGCTCCGTTATATTAGTACACTTAAAGTGATTACTCGCGGCCAGCTGCTAAGTGCGTTCAACAGGTGAAGCGTTTATTAAGCCGGAAATCGCGTCCGCGAATTAAACGGAAAGCGTGGGCCCCGCGGACGGTTTAACGCCGTTCGACGATTGAACACGTTTGTGCCGCCATTGTGATCGAACGCGCATAATATTACGTTAGTTTTTCGCTCGGGCGTACTTAGATAGAAACGCTATTAAAACGTAACCGGGCGTAAAGTTTACATTTTCCCGAAAGTACGCGAAATCGACATTCCGATTCGGTTCGGTTCCGCAAAACTGCAATATACGTACTATAAGCGCAGGTTCTACAGACGAATCGTTCCTATTAAGAATCTACTCGTTTTTCCCGAATTTCGAGATCCGCACTTTCGGACTCGACGTTCCTAGGCGATGGTCCGTTTTGGACTGCGGCTATTTTACGGACATTTTTCCCATTTGACGGTCATTTATTTCTACCGTTTCCGCGGACGAACGGCGGTCGCGAAACAATGAACCGCCCCGACGAACTTTGCGTTTCTGTATCTCCGGGCCAACGACGCGGGAACGAAAAAACAGATTCGACACGACGCGAATCATTCGGAGGTAATACAAATCCGTATACGCGATTATTGTTTGGTTCCGCGCCCAATGTTCGCGTACCGCGGCCGTGTACGGACGGAGTGTTCACGATTTTACCGTACGAATAATGTTTTTTCCCGAACAACCTACAGCCGTATGGGGGCCGGCGACTATTGTCCGTGTCCCGTGAACTGTTCGGGTCCGATACACGATTTCGAAAATCTCTTTGAGCACCGCCGCCCGGGCAAACCCGGCCGCGTCGTAATAGTATCGCGCGAACGGTCGCGTTATCTTCCCGACTCGTTGTCCGCGGTTTTGTGCGCGTAGTATGCGGGCTCCGTCAGCGCGCGCGTACAATCGCGTGCGGGTGAAAAAAAGAGAAAAAAAGAAACAAACGAAATACAGGGACGTACCTTTTCGACAGCCGGCACGCGAAACCGCCGACGGCGAATATACACGACCGATCGAAGTCACGCTCAGGGGGGGGAGGGGGGAGGAAAGCGATCGACGGAAACGTCCGAAACGTCAAGTACGACGTGCCGAAAATATTATGCATGTTTGGACGGACCGAAATCGTTGAAAAATTCACGGGAAACTCGCGTGCGTGTGTGACCAGTACCGTTTTGCTCGAATCGAGGTAGTTTGACGTCCGAAACTACTACCCGTTTATATTTTGTTTTTTTTATTCTTCGGCTCGCTCCATAGGTGTATTATATTTTATTTAACCCGATACGCCCGCGCGTTCGTTGTGTTTTTTTCGTCCGTAACGTACTCCCCGTTGTTTGTATCTAGTTTTTAAGCCACTTTTACCGAAAAACAGCCGTATAAATAAACGTATTTCGGCGTGTCTCGCGCGTTTTAACATTAATTCATTTCGGTACACGTAACTATATACACACACACAATCGTTTTACGGGCGTCGCGCATTATTCTTCTTTAATATAATTTACAACGGTTTTAAGCGACGTATTTTTTGTTTGTTTTTAGTTTCGAATACGATATAAAAAATAACGAATTTCTATCACGCGAGTATATATTTGGTCAGCTATAAAATACACGTACCAGTCGATTATTAATTTTTTTTTATTCCCGGCGATAAATATCGAACGCGTTTTTAAAATACGACTCAACGTTATAAATACCTAAACGGTTTGTTTTTTTTTTTTTCGTTAATTTTATAAGGCCCTAAAGTATGTATATATATATATGTTATACTTCTCGCGGTCTACGGTATCGTAATTGTAATTATACATCAATATTTGTTCCTTTAATAGTTGATTATCCTATCGTATCGAATATTTTCATACCGACGTAACGATTATACGCACACACACATATATATATATATATATATATATATATATATCCGAACGGGAGTTCGAAATTATATAACCTACTTTTTGAAAAGAAGAAATAAAACACGCCGAACCCCTATGGGAATGAATACGCGTTTCTCTACGCGATTAATATATAGACTTAACGATATTTTAATTAACCCGGTAATCTTTTTCGGCGCTGACGTTCGCGTAACGCATTTTGACACGCCGTTAAATAGGATACGTACACACACACACACACACACATATGCACATATGACTAAACCGTACGATGGATGTTTAAATTAACTCGAAAAACACCTCACGACTCGGGTGACGCGATTTCGTGGCTTTAATTCAACCCTGAAAAATTTTCCGTTCTATCGTCGATAAATACCCGGCGATTATCGTGAAACGTATTATATAATCGTTCGAACGCGTCGACGTACGGACGAGTGTTCCACAACGGGTCCGGATAAACGTGATACCGTTTCGTGTTCCGTTAAATATTTTTTTTCCCTAAATCCAAAACGGCCGCTTAACCGATCTATTAAAAACAAAATATGATCACGTTCGAAACGTTTCTATTAAAAAATAGTCGATAATTTTTTAATTTTCTTCTTTTTTTTTTAGATTCACGAAACTATCAATTTATTCGTTGGTGACAGATAGTTTTAATTCGAAAAACGTTCGAAACTAAACCGGCTTTAAAAGCGTTTGAAGAATCGACGACAATATTAAAAGCCTTATACGCTAACATTGTTCTAAAAATTATGTTTACGAAACGTCTAAAGTTTAAACGATTAAGAACGAAATCGTTAGTTATTTATTTCCGTCTCCTTACAATTGTAATAAAAATATATTCGTCTATAACGTAGAAGAATGACAATAATTTGAAACAAAATTCGAATCATTAAACTATCGAATTGTATATAAATTATAACGTTTATCAGATCACCGTGAGACTACAATCTGTATGGAATTAATAAATTTACGATACATATTATTCGAATCGAGCCTAATTTTTTTTCAAACCAAATAAATAATCCGTTAAAAAAACTATAAAGGTAATTAAGATAATTAAAAGAGGACGAGGGTTAATAGTTATTATAGTTATCGTATTTATCTGGCGTATCAAAGTCCATTAAAATTATAATATGTAACAACTAACAATAAATTAACGCCGGTTTCAGTCCAACGAGACATTTTAATTTTATAAAAACTACATATATATATCATAAAAACAAAAACGTTGAATATTGATTATGAAAATATTTTTTAATATATATATATATACACGTAAAGTAACGCGGGATACCGTACATTGTATAAATAACGACAATAATAATTCTATTAATAAAAAATTAATAATAAGATACCCTACATTTTATACATTTATTCCTGTGGTTTCCTTATAACGATTCTAAACGTGAATTTTTCAATCGAAATAAATTTATTTATTTTAATAAATTCTATAAATTGTTATAACGAATTCGCTGTTTTACGCCATCGTCGTAGTAAAAGTGCATATCGACCGAGATAAAACGGCGAACGGCAGATTATTTAATAATGTACGTCCGTATATATTAAAGTATTTAAACGTTCCTATCGCGAGTACTCGTATAGATACATTTCACGCGTAACGTATATTCATGTGGAACGTTTAGTAGAAGCGTATACAGCGTAAATATGTATTATATGTGTATGATAGTGAAGACTATTCAAATTCTCTCCGTGTTCATATACGTATATATACGAAGTTATATTTTAGGAGAATAATCGCGCGATAACGAATAATAATAATTCGCGTTGTCGAAATACATAAATTTAATATCGTGGCGTGTTTGGAAGTCGTGAAAATCGTATTTATAACAATTTATACAAGTCCTCCGAAACATTAATACTTTATATATATATTGATTAGTGTAAGATATTGTGTTTCGAATCGATATACGACGTATAAGAAACATCGTACGTTTTTTTTTTTTGTTTTCGTTTCGACGAATCTAAAATATAAACATCGTCGAAATATTAACGAATCGCTGGTAACGGCCCGGTATACTTATATATAGTTAAAATAAAACGGATTTTCCGACGGTTCCAGAAATTTGCGCGATTCGTTTATTCGCGTTCCGTTAATTTTTATCGGGTCGTTTGTTTCGAACGAATTCGCGTATTCCATTGAAAACGACGGCGGCGGAATTCCGACGCGAAAACGTTCAAATTGTCGGTGCATTTTTCGCGCGAAATTTCCGCACGTATTCAAATTATCGACACCCCGTTTGATTTTCGCGCATTTAAAAACCAAAAAACCGGCGCCGGATTTCAGAGACAACGAATGGTGTTTACTAATTTTCGCGGACGGGACAAGAGGCGAATAATAAATTACTAATGTCGATATACGAATAATTCGCCGTATATAATAAATATTAATATAAAATAGACGGGCGCTCGTAATACGATATCAATAAATAACTAACGACTTGAAATAACGTATATATATATAAAAAAAACCACGAACGTGTCGCGGGACACGCGTTTGGAACAAAGTCCCTTTCGTATGCAGGGTTGACCCGAGACCTCCCTATTTGCGCGCCAGATATTTAAACTGAACTAAAAATGCGGATTTCAAATTTAATCGTCGAGAGCGTTAGCGTCAGAAAGTCACTGTTTCATACATCTCGGTATATAATGAGAGATAGAGAGCCAGCAGACAAGCGGGTGAACGCAAGGACATAGTGCGAGACGGTGTCAGCGCGCCAGAGAGGGGATAGGAGATACACATACAGCGTAAACTTGATTAACCGGACTAATTGTTGTCATTCCGATAATCGAAAATCCTGATAATCGAATGTACAAAGAAGAAAAAGCCCGTATATAACAGTCTCACGCGGTCTTATGGTGCGTTATAGGTGGAGCCAGTGTGTAGTGAGGGGAGAGCAGAGGCAGTGTATGGGTGGGAGTAGTTATCGGTGTCCTTCATTCTCTCATTATCTTTCGCATTTTCGTAACGTTAAGTTTTTTCTCGGCCAAGTGTCCTCGCATATGGAACTTCGTTCCAATAAAACGAAACAGAACACGATCTGGGCGACGCGCGCAAACCTACCGTTGACTTCGTCAATAACGCGAAAGTACGTCGTAATACCGGAACGGCAACGGTTCGCGAACTACACTAACAAACGCAATTTTCGTTACCAAGCGCAACAAGAACGCACAACGTTCTCTCCCGGGTGTCTGGAGCCCACACCCAACGACTGACCCTCAGGCAGAACGCCGGACGACGACGGTACCGATACTCGCGACCGGACTTGTTATCGTGAACTTTGCACAACCGATGGTGCCGCGAACAAATAGTACGAGTGCCGGCCAAACCAAAACGCAATAATCGATCAGAGCTCGCGGCGTTTATCCGCGTATTTATATCGCGTACTATGTCGATTCTTTTTACCGGGAAACGTTACGGATTTAATTTTTGGACGGCTGTTGTGGAAACGTCTCCGCGCTTTCATTACCGTGATTAACTATATTCAACATTACCTCGAAACGTTCTGAATTCGTTTTCAATTCTTGTTCATTTCGAACGCCGTGAAAAAGACCTTATTACCAATAAGGATCGTTTCTCGGCTTAGCGACGTTTAGTTTTAAGAGTTCCGTCTACCGAAACGACGCGGTCGCGGAATTAACGATTTCGCGAATTTTACGAACTAAATACGCGGTAACTCGGACAACGCGAAAAATCGTTTGCTCCCGAAACTCGCGCCGACCAGGTTTATTGAGCAGTTTACTATATATACACGTTGCTCTCTTACGATTTTCATTTCCTACGCTGGATGGGTAAGTGCGTATCATAGTTTAAGCACGTGGAATCCGACACGACTGTCTCAGTGCGCGCGCGCAATATACTACTGTTTCCGATACGGACTTTCGGTCGGAATATATATCGTTTGTAAAACGTTTCCGATCCACTCGCGTTGAAAATTGAAAATTTTATTGAATTATAACGACCATACGGCCGTCGTATTATCTTGTCGGTTTTTTTATTTTAGAAATGCGTTTCCGACGAACGGAACGTTCGTATTCTGTTCGATGAATAAATAACAACGCCATTCTCCACATTACAGTTTCCGTATCTTGCGTTCCAGTTATAATAACCGTTATGTACGCGCGCTAACCTATTACGAGTTGTGCTATTTCGACATTTTGTCCGTATCCCGACCGGCTTTTGTTGGCTATTTTGATTCGCCCGTATGTTTACCATTGGACGGCAATCGATTATTCACGTTACCGGTGACGTATTTGCAAACTTTATTTTTTGACGGCCGCGGGTTGTCCTAATAACGAAATAATTTTAAAACGCCCGTCGTACACGAGTTTTATTAGACGTTGTAAATAGTTTCGTGTAAAAATTAATTAACGAAATCCGAGAAATATTTCGAACGTTGAAATATTTTGTTTCAACGTTTTATATATTTTGTTACGGTCGACGAAATAAGGCAAGTGCCTAAAATTAAATTATCGAAACGTTTAAAACGTTTCAGATTTTCGAAAATTCTCTTTTTTTTTGGGGGGAGGGGGGGTTTGGAAACTCCTAATATTGTCCCTTCCCTCTCCGTAAATACGCCATTGACGATTACGAAAAACCGCGAGTAAACGATATACGTTCGCGTCCGTATTCAATGGACGCCTCGCGACCAAAATATCGCGTAAATCGGTTTCCGGACTCGCTCGGACGGTGAAATAACGAACCGCAGACCTTCCGCCGTCACCGTGAAGAGCGGCGTCACGTCGAATGTCTTCTATACAAACGGGGTAGAATGGGAGAGACCGGTGTATAACGAAACCATACGGGTTTTCCGTACACGCGGCGCAATTCGAAAACGATCTCGAAGCGCCGGCGGTTCAGTCGATGCACGCCCGGCCGACTGGGCGGCCGCTATCCGTGACGCGATGCGGCCGCCGCGTAATAATTACGCAGAACGATTCACCGGGCCGGCGCGGGAAGAGATTATTCGGTGAATTTGACGTTTTCGCCGTGACGCCACGGGACCCGATGATCTTCTACGCGACATTCGTAACGATTGCGTTCCCGGACGGACAATAGCCGACGTCGGCCGGTCTAGATCACGTCGGAATAACGGGAACGTTATTCGCGACGTGATTTATACGGAGTTTAAAAAAAAAAAACGTATTCGCCCGTCGTAACGATAATAGCACGTTTAGGCGGCGTCTCGTATCGAGAACCACATATACCCGTGCTAGATCGCGAAACAATTCGTTTACCGTTGCGCGTAAAATATACGACGTTAACGGCCGTACATATTCCATACATAAATCGAGTACGATTCGCGTACGCTATATACGCACGCGAGTAATGGAAACGAGGAGCTCGGCGTGGTGGCCCAGTGCCGGATCGCGAAAACGTACGTTTCGGATCCGTTTTTCGTAACGTTCAAGTACGATATCGGCGTGTGTAACGAGCGCCAGTCACCGCCTACAATGGTGACGGCCGCAAATCCGGGTACGCGATAACGTGAACAAGTCGCTTACAAACGCCGTGGCCGAACGCCCGGGGGCGCTTTCGTTACGTTATTCGAATATTTTGGATTTTCAGCGTCTGTGTAACGGTTGGAAATATACGCGACCGCCCGGACGTCGAGTGTATTACGGGCTGGTCGCGGTGACCGATCAACTCGGCGTACTTACGACGATATTCGACGGGAAAGGAAACACGTTACGTACGCTAACAATTTAGGCGACTATATATTATACATTTACGTTTTTCGTTATCGTTAAAAACTGACGCTAATAGACGCGACACGATCCCGATTTTCTTTGAATTGTTCACGCCCCGTTGGAAAGTGTCTATTTATAATAAAGCTGACTTTCGAATACGTTTTATTTCGAGCCGAAGTAGTGCTAAAAATATTGGAAATTTTCGACAGGAAATTTGTATATTTCGTCACAACGACGATAACACCTAATACTGACGTCCATAATGCAAACAATTTCGATTTAAATTTGTTTAATATGTACCAACGTGTACAACAATACGCAACTCTAACGTTCATTGACATGTTTACAACCAGTCGGTCTCAGCTTAATAGTCGAACACAAAAGTAGGTAATTATAAACTAGATGCCGACTTACTATTAATTCGAACGTAGAGACAACTGAGCGGGTCCACTCGCGTTTTACGAAGTTGGTTGGCTTGGAAACAAAAGCGGTCGTGACGATCGGCACAAAGGCCGTAAAGGAAAATGGCGGGCGAGAATACGTAATTTGGAAATAGAAATTCGGAACGCAAACGCGAAAAGACCTGGCGAAAAATCGTATATTAAACGAACGCGTAAACAAAACGGTTTTCTATTCTCCTTCGGCCGTACGAGGGTACCGACGTTTACCGAAATTAAACACAATATTTTTCGGCGTATCGGCAACTTTTCTCGTTTCGACGAACGGTAATCGCGCGACATGGGCTGGTACACGACACTGACGTTAAATATGCCGTACACGGTGAATTTCGAATTTGGGGTGATCTTAAATGTTTTCAACCGAGTACACGGAGCTGACATTCTGAAATCGTAGAAAAATCAGGATAAACGTTAAAGCGGATTAATTATCGAAGCAAACGGATAAGGTATTGACGATTACCTTGTACGCGGTTAGCGAGTATTTTTCCGTTGAACATGTATGCGCGTGTTAATATGTATATATATATATATATTTTTCGCGAGTACATTCACTACAGGGCTCGCGAACTCGGTCGAAAATCCCGTTTGCTCGGAAACCTGAGGAGCGTTACCACGACGTATTAGCGCGCACGCGTGACACCGACCGAAATTGCATTACGCGCGGAATTTCCCTTTGTAAAAATGAAATATGATCGCGGCGCCCGTTTTTCGTACGTAGTGGTTGTACACCATTGTGCACACGCCGGTAAGTATACGAACTTCTCGCGAAATATATCGCGGTCCATTCCCGAGTGCATTATATACATTACGGTACACCTGCTGAGGTAGATGGCCGGGTGTGCGTGCGTACGGGCGGGAAAGGGTGATAAAAACTCGCCCTTCTGTTTCGCCGCGGCCGCCATAGTTATCCCGTGACACGGTCCCGTGAAATGTTCGCCGCCTTCGTAGGTTACGCGTTATTATTCCGTGTGTGTAGCTGCGCTGCCCACGGCGGCACTGCGGACAATAATGTTCTTTAAACGTTCGATACCGCGCCGATTGTTCTTCGATCGCCCTGGTCAAGACCTCGAAACGATTCATTTTTCGTGTTTCACGCTACGCGCGCTTAATTTCGAAATCCGGCGCCCCCCCCCTCGTTTCTGTCGGGGTTTTCCATATAGTTTTCGTGCGTGTATACAAAATAAAAAGGTTCCGAATTTCGCGTTGTTTCCGGGTAAACGGCGACGTATCGAAATCAATAAAGCGCCATTGCGATCGATTTATCGAGTAACGCCGCTACTTATTAATATTACGGTATCTGCGTATAATTGAATACCGTCTCGTTTATCGAATTCCGTCACAATCGTGACAGCCGTCACGATCGTCAGTTACGACAACAAATTGGTCACCGTCAAATCATGCGCTTTGTCCATAGTCCATAAACTCATAGCATAAATAAAAAGTGTTCGCGAAAGCGTGATAAACTCGTCGTCGTTCACCGTATATCCGAACGTTCGATTTCGGAATTTTTCGAACGTACGAATCACTTTTATGGATCCGTTCGCGTTGCGTACGTTTTTAACTACGACCGACGGCCGCGGGTTGACGAATAAATGAAAATAATTAACGGCGAACGAATTTGGTGAAATGTGGCAACGTTGTACAAAAAAAAAAAAAACGGTCGAAAAATGCGTACGATTTGCGTACGCCGATAAGGAACGCGCACGCGAACCCGTTGAAATATCGTTCGATTAAGCGTTGTTATTTGTCGGGCCATATAATCTGTGACGGATTTCGGCTAAATTTACCTATAGTTTTTGTAGAAACGTAAATAATGTCGCCGATCTATTTGGCGGATGGAATGTTCGTAACGAGATAAACAAATCTGTGTTTTTGTATTGTAACGAATAAACTATAAAGGTCGGCTTGGCTTGGAGCGGAGCGAAAAGAATACGACGAGCACACGATTACGATTGCGTGTGTACTAACTCGGCCGCGCACGTTGTCAGGTTACGGGCGAATTCACGGCGTACAACATACGGTGACCACCGTACGGTTTTCTTTCACGAACGCTCGGCCCATGACGACGGCGCCGCGTTTATTTCGTCCGCAACATAACGTACCGGCGAAAAATCCTCTTTCGAGACGCACTCGGGAGAGAATTATGAAACGTTGTACATCTCGTGCGGATATTCTCTACGCGCGGGTCACGTATTCGCGACACTAAATGGCCGGTACGACAACTTTTCCAAACGAAATAATTTTCGTCGCGTTCATTTTTCCGTTTTCACGCCCGACAACGGGAATCCCGGAATCTCTACGACGGATTTCCGAAAAGACCAACATTTCGTTCGTCTCTAAAACGTGCTTAGTGGGGCAACAGGAATTAAGTAGGTAATCCTTCCACGCGTTTTCGGGGACGGGCAAGTCCAGTCGCGTAAAATATTTATAAAATTATTCGAAATCGTGTACGATTCGATATTCGCGTTAATAATTAGGGCAAAGTGTTGATATTTATCGTACGATAGCGTACGAATCGGGACTAATTTCAGGGAAACTCGAAACAACATAACGAGTAATCGAAAATAAGAGATGGAAATAGTCAACCGAAAACGTGAAAAGGCTTTTTTATTTAAACGATTTTGTTTACGAAGCCTCGTTACATTTTCTCGCGCCCGTTCGGAAATAATTTAATAAAGAAAAAAACCGTTATCACGTCGCATAAATCGTACGGTTCGCGTACCGTTCCCGTTAATTAAGTTGTATCGTGGAAGGAGTACGCCATTCCCTGCGTGTATAATTAGTTCGACCTTTACCGATTCAATCGAACACGCGCAATTTTCATCCGGAATACGACGGATTTGTTTACCCCGCGAAATTTCGATAGAAGACGCTTAATGATTACGGACGAACGTGCGTTGTGTCAAATAGCAACGCGAATACGTAAAACGCCCGTGGTCGTACGGCCGTGTAAACAAATTGCACGACGTTTGACGTGCGAAGGAAAACCGAGGCCGGGCGTAGACGGCGTAGCTTTTGCGAAAAAAACTCCGACTACGTCGATTCTTCTTATATCATAAGCCGAAATTTATTATAACGAGCCGGTTCCGTCATTCGTGTTTTTAATTCGTTTCGTACGCGTTATTTGTCGGTTTAAATAACGCAAGTGCACGCGCAGTTTAAAAGCCGCGTCGTACCGAGAATAAAAATATCTCGATTCGTTAAACAATTATTCAGTAACAGAATCGAACGTGCACACGATCTGACTACGGTAGATATCGTAGTAGTAATAATAATAACGAAACGTATCGATCGCCAAAGCGTACGAGTAAAAGCATTTCAAAATCGTAATATCGGACGTCAAGAGTTTTTTCGAAATGTATTCGGACGTAGGGTAATTTAATTTTGAATTACCCGTCGTACGGAGCGGGTGTATTAAAATAATTAGAGTCAACGTTTCAATGTCCCGACGAAGCGCCCTTTTTTACGGTTGATTAAAATTTAATTCGAATTTACTATTACGGACGACGTGTTGTTTCTGCAGGTACTCTAAACGAGTTATATTTAATCGAATTGTACAGCGTTTTAACGATATTCGCCGAGACAAATATTTAAATCGCGCGCGCTTTGATTTCGTTTTTATTTAGAGAACGCGTCGAATTCCCGAACACGTATATAGCCCCGGACGGTTGATACGCCCGTTTGTTCGCGATAAGCGTAACGAACGGCCACTTTCGGGAATAATTTAGAAGGAAATTGAAAATTCGATAATTCTATTGCCGGCGCGGATCGTACGGTTAACGTTTCGTTTTCGCAACATTCTACGTCCTATAACAATTTAATATATTTATCGAAATATTACCGCGTTGTTGTTTTTCGTGCTCGCGATAAATTATTCACGAATAACGCGATCCGGTTGGGCGTGCCTATAATTCACTTTCATGTTTTATGATAAGTGGGACCGCACATTTACATTCGAAGTGTTCGGCCCGACGTTATTATTATTATTATTATTATTATATTATAGTCCCGAAATGCGGTCGTCTAATTAAGTATGGTTTTTTCAAGTCCTCGATATTCCATCTCAAGTCCCTTTACCCCGGAAAAAAAAGTTTTTTTTTTTTACAGTATTAGTTAAACTTTTATTAGTTCTCCAGTAAAACTGCGTCGCGTACGTATTACGTAATGCCGTACGGAAATAATAAAAAAATATTTAACGTATATTATAATAAGAACATCAAAGGTTCGCGGCGAATGATTGATGATCGTAATAAATTTAAGTTATTCGTGTCAACTTCGGACGTAAGTTATTAAAACCGTTTCCCCTAAACTCACGTCAGTTACTCTAAAAGTCTACACTGATAGACAACCCACTCACTTATATTAAACGACGCGAAAAAACGTACCTCAAATCAAAAAATGTATAAAACGCGACCGGATTACGAGAACACGTCTTGTACACAGTTGAACGCGTAACGAGATTACAAATTTGTGACGGATACAGTACATTACGGGATTTCCTTTTTAATCGTAATAACGTTATTTATATAATTGAACATTACATAGCTATTTATAAATATATTTCGGAGGTCGAGTTTACGACAAAACATAAATTCTCCACGTTCATTCGTACGCCTTTTAAATTTTGTATTAAGTATGAACGATTTTTTTTGAAAAATTCGACGAAACGATAAAGGTACCTGCATAGGTATTTTGAATATTATTTAATATACAATAAAGGCGATTAATCGGAATAACGTGAGTTACCGGGGATTAAACGAAGAGTTGGAAACGTTCGAAGGAAAATATAAAACAGACGTTACCGTTTCGAAATGCGAATGAAAGAAGGCAATCGATACGTTTCCGATGTTTTCCGATATAAAAGAATTTTAAAATAAACTTTACGGTTTTCGCTTCACTTTCGACCGTAATTTTCAACGAACGTAATTCTCGTTCGCTTATATTTTCTTCGCTCGCGCTTAATTAAAATGCGGGACAATAATGTTCGTTACACTTTCATCTTTCATCTGCTGGGCGAATATAGTAAATATTTTCCGCTGGATGTCGTTTGATTAGGAACGCCATAGTAATGGCGCGTTCGTCTAATTCGTTTTAATTACGTAACGATCTGCACCCGAATTATAGTAATATTAATAATAATAGTTTAAGTTATAATTAAAGTAATATGAAAACCGAAGTATATCGAGTAATTAGAATATTAAAATAATTCGGTACGATCGGGAAATATAATAATAAGTAACGCGAGAACGAGCGCGATAAGAATAACCAATATAGGAACGTATAAATAATTGATTAATAATGACTAGACGAGAAACGAAGGGTGCGTATAAACAAAGGTCATTGACCTAGCGTGTGGGTGGCTAGGTGCATAATTGGTGCCAGAGTTTTGAACAATATATCAAGTGGAGTGGCGTGCGATACGAAAACCTAACAACGGCAAGTAAGATTAAGTAATCACGCGGAACCGTTTATTATCACACAGAGACGCACATCTGTCCGAATTCTACGAAAAACCAATAAACTGAGACTAAGCTAGATCTCGATTAGAATGTAATAATCGAGTTCGGGGCAGAGTCCATGCCTAAATTGAACATAGCTAAATTACGAAACTTCGCCGTACGACGTCCAATCTACGAATGTCGTCTACAGTAGACCTTTTTCAAAAATATATTTCACGTTCTGAATATGTTTCGAGATTTTTCGATAAATAATGTTAAAAACTAGTTTTCTCTATCAAAGCTATTCGTTTAACGCGTTCGTATTTAAATATGAAATTAATCGCAAAACGAAAATAAATATAGTTGTATATTATAATTACTATGGCTATTATCATAGCCCATTAACGATAACGAGGACCACTCTCGGACAATTGTCTATCGAATGTAGACTTAATATTAACGTTTTAACTAATTTATAATTTACAATAATCCAAAAACTAGCGATTTTCTTTAAACAAAAACGTGATACTTTACCAACATTATTCTACGACAAAAATAAAAGTACGGAACGAAGTATTTAGAATTCGTATCCCGTTATGAAGAATGAATTAAAATACTTAAATTTGAATTGAATTATTCAAATAATTTATAAGACTGGTCTTCAAAAATATATAATCGTATACAGTTATCTGAAAGTATAGGTATTAACCTATACGTTGATTTTTGAAAAAAAAAACGTTTGTTTTATTATAGTTTGAAAAGTTATCAACGATAACTTGTATCGGAAAGTATAGTTATACTTCAGTTATTTTATGTACTCGTACCTACACATCAGCGCACACAAACAAAAAATCATGTTATGTGCTCAATCTAAATAGTTTTGAAGTTATTGTAGTTATTTTAGTTTGATCGTATAGTGACGACGACAATGACGAATTTATCTAATTTACATTTAAACTCGCACGATTTAAATAATGTATACGATTATAATTCGTAAAACTACGTTCTATACAATTATAAAACTAAACGTTAATAAAATAAACGAAATATAATTATTTTAAAATGGATTGTCTGAAATACGACTTTTTACAAACCAGGCCCTGGACTCTATAATGTATTATTTTAACTGGCGAAACGTTTAGTCCCGTTCAATACACTAAAATCCCTTACTATCATTCTGAACTTTCTCTCCATCCTTAATACTTATTCCGAACTAACCGTTAAAATTATAAACTAGTTTATTTATGAGACTTCTATCTAATTAGTTGTATTTAGTTTTCATTTTATTCCTCTCAAACTGTAATCTATCATAGATGCAAAGCTACAATAGTATTACCGAAAACTAATAAAAAGAAAAATATTAAAAATATTAACATAATTAGTGACATAATAATACATTATTATTATTATTATTGTTGTTGTTTAATTTCTTCTAGTTCGTTTATTGACAACGTATTTAAATGAAAAATACGGAATGAATTTTTATTATATATAATAATTTTTTATTTATATAAAATTTTCTTTTTATATAAAAGAGGGAAAATATCGATCGAATCAAACTGTATTATATAATGGACAAACATTGCTATAAAGCTCATGGGCAATTTTAATATACAATATATATATATATATATATAAGTACAAATTATGTTTTATAAAAGATATATTATATATGTTCATTCATGGGTATACAAGATAAAAAGTAAATAAGAAAATATTATGTCGATACTATTCAATCCTATAGAATTAAGAGACTTTATAGGTGATCTTATTTGTTTCCGAGTTTTCGAATTTGTAAAAATCACACTCGAAAATACACGCGTTACTGTAAATGCATACATTTTATCGGAGCGTAAGTATAACAATATTTTGTACTGATGTTGCGAAGCAAAATGATCGTGGTAAGTCCAAAACTACGTTTCAAGTGAGAACTCAAATTGCGTTAAAACATTTTGTCGTAGTGAATTTTTGCAACAATAATTTCAGTACCGAGGCCCTATTTACGCAGAGCTATTCGCAATTTCCTGATACAAATTTTAAACGCGTAAATTGTTTCCGATCGTATTACTCCATGTGATATTATGTAAATTCCTGCGAATCAAATTAGTTTATAGACGAGAATGTTTTATTCAAAGGTAAAATTAGTTATTGAACGTAATCCGCAGGAGTGGAATGAATTAATATTCACTACATCGTTGTTAAAGCCGTTTCGTTCTAGTTTATTGAATTTTCTATTTGACAATAGTGTCCGCGTAAAATTAAAAGTGAAATTTCGATGTAAAACGAATCGATCCAACTAGAGTTGAAATATAACAAATAATCGAGAGTAAAAATCCGTATTAATTTTCAAAAAAAAAAAGAAATATATTTATATATAATATCGAATTTTTTCCGCGTCAGATCGTCGACAAATACCTAAGTATTCGTCTAGAAACAGAACTTACACACGAATAAACCCTATAAAAACAAAAAGAATATTCCTCGACGTAAGGCTTCACGATATCGGACATTTTTATGATTTCAATTACGCGCATAAAACGTAGATCCCCTTTTATAAACCGTAAATCCGGCCAACGATGATTTACGGTATCCAACAACAGCGACTAAAACTTCAACGAACACCAATAGTCACCAATACCACCAAGTCAATATGACTTTGTCTTATCAATCACGTTCCCCCGATATATTAATAAGCGCGCGTTATATTCGCGCCCATATTCAATTCAAAAACTATCCACACTAGAACCTTTATAAACCTATAAACCATTCCCAATAACAATGACAATCATAACGCGGATCCTAAGCCACTAATTTTCTAACTCTCATTTATCACAGCCTTTGATAATCCATCTGGCTAAACGACCTATATAATCTCCTTTAACGAATAAACTTCCGGATACGTTTCGAAGTATTACCAGTGGCCGTTCAAGTTTTCCAGGCATCCGAGTCGACATACGGTTATTTACTCATTCAGTATACGAATTATAAATATCCGTTTTATCCTCGAGTGTTAAAGTGGAAATTGTTCGCGTTCCTATAGTGCAATCGTCGAAAACGTTTTTACGTCGCTACGATTATTTTACCCTTATTATACGCAACTATTTATCGATTGCATACGCGGTTTTATAAATTATAACGCGACGTCGCGTTATATACATAAAAAAAAAAATAATATCGTCGTAAAATATTTATGAAAACAAAATAAGAACGCGTACTTCGCTGTGTAATTTACAAATTGCACTTAAATTTCGTAGTCGTGTTTGTTTTTAATTTACATCTATATTTACCGCGGTCGTTCGGAATCATTAAAAATAATAAGTTGTTTTTGCGCTATAAACGGACAATACGAATTCCTTCCCATTAATATAGAAGAGGTACTACACACGAAACCTACACATACTTATACCCGTGTAGGTGTGAATAATGTGTGTGTGTGTGTGTGTGTGTGTGTGTGTGTGTGTGTGTATCACATTTTACGTGCGAGTATTATGTTTATTTTATTTTCGATTAAATATTTATCGTTTCGAAAATACGTAAATTTGTTTCGAGGTTGTCATACGCATTTATTCGACTCGAAAAATGATACGGTTTTAAACGCGCGCTTCATTTTTCCAGACGCGAGTTTTTTTTTTTTTGGGAGGAGACGTTTCGTTTTTATATTTTGAATACAACGTATTAATTTATAGTGTATCTATAGCGATACAGCCACAGTGGCGTAGTTAGGGGTAAATTCCGACTCGGACCTTTTTCTCTTAGGAAATAACAATAATAATATAGTAAAATATTCTTATTCCCCGGCATTATTGTTAAGATAATATAAAAGCCAACATAACGAATGGGTTTTACGCTGAAGTGTACGGTGAATTTTTACAAAGTATTTTATAAACCGCGGTATTACACTTTCGTTAATTTAAAAAACTATCGTGTTCCAAAAATGATTTATTTGTCTGGATTAAAATAATCGTAATATATATATATATATATATATATATATTACGGTATTTTAAACACTTTTAAAAAGCCACATAATCAATTTAAATATTCTCTCGTCTAAAAAAACAAAAGAATATTGGGTATTCTACGGGTCAGAATATCGAATAGACTCTTGTCAATTGAAATACGCGTTAAGCCAATAATCAAACTGGTTACCACGTAAATCGTTTTCGATGAAATGTAACGGATACAAATACAAAAACTCAGCGGGAGTAAAACGTTTATTTACTTAGAGATCACTTATTCCGTGTTTTGCGTGGAAATCTCAAAGTAGCCACTAAAAATATAGTTACGTAACATTTTCGATCGATATGAACTCTAAACGACGATTGAAATTCGACTTACTCGGGGAAAAAACACGCACGACAAATTCGATATTTTTCGTTTTGTTTTTTCTATCGGCTTATCTTTGTTTATTATACGTAAAAAAAATTCGGTCTCTTAATAAAATTACACGAAACTATTCAGAGCGCTTCATATTTCTATCCCACATCCATCGTCTATATATATATATATATATATATATATATATATATATATATATACGTATGAAAACACGTCGTTGTAAAACCAATACATTTTTCGGTCCGCTCGGTATCTAAAATAATACGTTGCTTATAAATATAAATTAGTTTCTTTTGTGTTTTATTATTCGGTAGAATTTTTACAACGATAAAACCTATATTATACTCCGCGAATTCGCAATGTAAATGTATTAGAATATTGTTGAAAACATCGAACAGTAATCTAAAATATTTACATTTTATAAAAATTTGGGAAACGGCGCACGGTAAATCGTCGTACTTATTTTTAAAATAAGGAAACGTATATTACGTGCGCGAATAACGAATAAACGAAAAATCGTGTAACATGTATTCGTCGTATTTTATTGATTTACGAAACGTTCGATCGAGTTCCACAAATAATAATTCACTCCCAATTCTTTAATAGTTCGATCAAATTTCGTTTTTTGCGATTGCGTACGGAACTATAGAGAAACTTAAATAATTATAATTTTACAACCGTTTCAATTGCCTCCAAGTTTCTAACCGTAAATCTGCAGTTACCAATATAAACTTTTCGTACGAGTTAAATAAATCGGTTTTCTGATTAGGTTTACCAACTACATTTTGCCGGGATAGTATTGAATTATACTAAGTATTTTAATTTTATTAGAGTGTTTTGTTAACGAAATACGTACGTAGCGTCCAACTATATTCGACGTTCTTTTTAAATTTTAGATACTGAAAAAAAGAGGTTCTTTTATTTCGAACATTTTTTCATATAGAATGAATGGCCCGGGTGATCCTGACAACCGTTACGTTTCCGTAGTAAATCGTAACTAGTCGTTACTTTATTTGACAAAGTTTTCAATTTTCTCAATAATTCCCTTTAACGAATAACCAACAAAAAGTGGCCCAAAAAAAAAAACACCGTCAAAATTGTTAACGTATTCGTTTTGGACATGGACATATTTTTTACTTTCATAAACGCTAAAAATATAATACGATTTGGCAATTACTATAATACGTATCGTATTCGTTGACACAATAATACCTGCGTCGCTCAACGTCGTCTTTCGAATATGACGATTTGTAATTTTTTTTTTCAAACCGAACATTATAAAATTTTCAAATCACTGTTCGAATTATTCGGTTGAGCACACACCCGTAGCGATCACCGAAACTCGCCGTCATTTCGTAACATAAAAATAAGACGTTTTAAATTCGTCACAAAATATAATAGGCGGTCCTTGTTACATTTATCGAAGGCGACTTTACACAGAGTACACGATCATTTCGAGGTCACATATAATATTACCCCGAACGCAATTTACCTAGATAAACTATATACGACGAGACGAATATAAAACGATATATATATATTTTTTTTACGACATTTCCTAACTATAAAATTCTTATTTACAATCGTCCTGTTCGAGTGTTCGTGTACCGTTTGTACGGCGAAATAATGTACTCGATTATTGGAAACCGATAATGTTCTTTGCGGAAATCCTCTTTATTTTCGCGTCCAGTTTATTCGATATTTGTAAACAACAAACGAACGATTATGTACGACAATTGACTGTTAACGATATCGCTATACAGCCCGTGAACGAATTCCCGCGTAATCTCGAATATTATCGGAATCGGTGGTGATAATTTATACGTGAACGAGTGCCGACGGGCTGGAAGTGACGATCGTAAATGGAAATCTCGGCAAAAGCGAATTATTTAAGAAAAGGGCAAACGCGTCGGTACGAAACTACGTCGGATCGAAGAACCTGACGAGACACCAGTGCTGATATATAGAAAAACGATGTACGCCTACCGGTGTAATCATTAGAACGTTTTCTCGGCGCCTTGAACTAAGCTTGGCGAAACTTTGTTCATTAACACTTATAATAGGTGATGATCCGGTATGTTGTTGCATACGTAAACATATATACCGTACGAGAGTTTGTTCAAAGTAAAGTGTTTACGCGATATTAATGGCACCGAAAATATGATTGCTCGTACGCGTTTTTTTTTTTTTGACGTCACGCGGAAAATTTAAATAAGCCGTTGTGAATAATATATATATATATTGAGATGTACGTCAACAATATTTTGTTATTCTCAGCGATAAAGCTAAATTCGTTAACACGATAACTACGTCATTAAACACCGGTTATGATTACACTTTCCCTTAAGCGAGTTCTTTTTCGCGGGGGTCGTATTAAAAGGTTTTCGAAAAATTAGTTAAAAGTTAAAAGTACGATTTTTAAATTAATCCGCTACTAATCGATCGACGAACGAAAATTGTTTAAAAATTAACTGGAAATGTATCGTAAAATAAAGACGTAACTCTCCCGTATTTTTTTATATTCATTTGTTCGTATATTTTCGAAGCATTTAAGTACACATATATATCAATGACAGTTTAACATAACGTTTTTAGGAATCGATCACAATTAGAAATAGTAGTCAATCGATTGCCTGTATTCTACAACTTAATAGCCCACTCGTATATTCTAATTATGGATATGGCCAGTCGGTATTGTATCGATAACATCAACAGCGGTCAATTTAATAAAAAAAAAGAAAACGCCGTCGGTATTAATTTACCCGCAACCGACGGAGAACAATTTCGGCACCAAAATTCGATTGTTAGAAATTTCCTCAAAATCTGTCCTTGCGTGTTTTTCAAACATTCGTCACAACGGTTCAGTGTTTTCCCCGGTGAACTGCCTATGACGACGATATCCTTCGCATTACTTTCGGCTTCCAAACTACCGACGATTAATAAGAGCCGCGGTGACTCGTTATTCCGCGTATCCTAAACGGATTGTCCAGCAAATATCTTCGGACGAAGAATCGCGGCGAATATAGTCGTCAGCATCGTCTCGAAACCGCGACGGGTCGCGACATTTTCGTTTTATTTTGCGACGAAAAATTGTTTCTTGTTTATCGACGAACGACACACGACTTTTCCGTATTTTTTCGTTTTTTAATCGTAAACGAATTACGAAATTACTATAGTAACGACCGACGGTTCGCACGCCGTCAGCTGTTTCCGGATTCTATGTTTATCTAGTAATCCAACATTCTGAAAAAAAGGAAATAAACCAGTAATAAATAAATGTATGTATATATATAACTATTTATAAACACAACCATAAATATAGTTAATATAATAAATAAATGTATTATAAACATAAATGTCTAAACGTAATAATAGGTTCTGCCATACGGATTTTTCCTATATATATTAAGTACGATTTCGTTTGCGATATTTTAGTGCGTGAGTATTTTTTATATTATTTATATATTATTTTATATATTTTATATTAATATTTTTTTTTTTTATTTACTTTTGAATATTCCAATAATTATTCGTAGTTTAGTAATCATCATACCGATTAGCTATGACAATAACCCTACTCGTGTGTTTCGTTTATCGTAGCGTTCTAGCGAACGGCCATATCGTAGGAACGTTTAATTGTCAAGTAGTAACGTACAACGCGAATAATATTCGTTATATGGGCGGTAAAATATTATACGACTGGAAATCGTACGGTATTATTAGGGAGTTCGAGTACACGGCGTAACGATAATATACGAGTAGTATAAGGGCACGCAGAGGCGAAGCGACATTTGTCCATAATGGCAACAAGTTGTTTCGTACAAGTTTGGTGTATACGCGAATTATATGTACAATAAATATAAACATATATATATATATATATACATACGCGTATCGTTTGCGAAAGTTGTTGAACGAGCCCAACGGTCCGTGAACGGATTGTCGCGACGACATGGCGGCGTCCGGCCGTATAATAATAGCGATTCGACGGCGCGGCTCGGCAGTCGGAAAAATATGTACAAAGTATTACGCGGTCGGAAATGGCGGACCAAGTGAGGTCACGGGACTCGGAAGATACGCGCGAATCTATGTGTGTGTGTGTGTGTGTGCGTGGGCGCGTTCGACGCGTACGTATTAATTTCCAAAACGGCGTTCGGGTTATTGCGCGAGTTTACGCGGTTGGGTTCGCCGTTTAAATGATAATGACTAACGGGCCGACCGAACACTGCCGAGAGCACACACGCACGGGCGCCGCGGATTATCGCGACTTTATAATAACTTTCGGCGATCCGCATTTAACCAAGATATTACCGCGTCTGTGTGTTTGTGCGGCGGAGGAGGGAGAGCGCGTAATATATTGTAGTATCGGAAACGGTCGCCGGAGCCGGCGATTTTGTTTGCAAAACGTTATGTATGGTACGTTTTGCAAACGTAACGATAGAGGATGCGCATAAATGTACTGCCCGGGCAGTACGCACCAAAGGTCGAGAGATTATTTCGGGGTCGTGCGGCCAGCGACATCGTCGATCGTTTTCGTTTCGAAAGGCAGTTTTCGTTCGCTTCGGGCGGTGTACACGCCTTAGGTCGCGTTATAAAATACATTATTCGCCAAAGTTCCCGAAACGGTTTCGCCGCTTTTTTCGTTCACTGTCCAACGAGATTTTCCGCCACGCGGCGTTCCGAACGGCCAATTTCGTTACAGCCGCGCGCTACGTGTACACCGGAGGTCCGTATGCACGACGACAGGAGCGACGGACATATATATATATATAAATTCGATTTTCGACGGATCGTTTTACCGCTATTTAGTCAAATGCGACGATACGGCGTCGCGATCGGAACAATTATTCGCGCGTGGTCTTTTGCGCGGTGAAACCGACGAATCGAAGTGAGTCAATCGAAAAACGCTGCCCGATTCACACCAATCCACACGGACACGGTCGTCATCGAATTTGCGGTCGAAACTTTTCGTCGGTTGAACTTCGCTCATTGAACCGCGCGTTTGTCGAACAATACCGTATTTTTTTCGTGTACGTTGTCGCCATTGTCTGGACATCCAGTTAACTATTTTTATATATTGGCGGGAGATCGGCAATGGGGTTGGTGGAGACCTTCGATATCCAATACACTAGCGCGGGTTTCGTCTCCACACATCGCTGACAATTTTACCGTTACAAAATGTACCGAACGCGTAACGTCGTTTAAATAATTGTTCGCGATAACGTCGCGTAAGTAAATATGTAAGAGCAAACGTCCCGGGATTAATTAATATCCGATAACGATTTTTAACTACAACAGTGTTCTTACCGAAATAACCTTAAAGTCGTGCGTTTCATTTTGGACGGTAACGTACCAAACGAGATGTACCACGGTCTCTCCAAACGGTGTCCGCTTGGCGGGAAAACGTGACAATACAAACGAAACGTTTTCGCCGTAACTTGACGTTACGGTTTTTAAAAAATTAGGCGACCGAAAATAACGTGTCGATAATTACCGTTTAAGGCGTTTATAGTTTTCTACGCGCGTATTACGTCGATCAAGGTGGTTACGTTTTCAAATACGTTCGTAGAGCTCGTTACTCACGGCTACGTGCAATAAATTTATTCGAGCAATGACTAGGGGATCAATCGTTACCGAAATTGCCGAAAAATGATAAATTCCGCGTCGTTTAATTAACATAGCCGGCCGCGGGCGCGCAGGTAGACGCAGGAACACGGACCGCGCGGCGACGGGTTATATTTGTTAAACGCGTTTACGTAACCGATAAAAACAATTTTTTTTCTCCGAGCTTTTCTATATAGGATACCGACGCGTAATCCGACGGTCGTTTTTTAGTTTCATCGTCGAATAAATTATTATCGCCGAAAACCCTTCTTCCGCGTCCAATTACCCGCCTATAGTCGCCGTCTTTCACCGTACAATAATAACATCAACACAATACGGTCGTAAATAAATACACACATATATAACAGAAACCGCGTGCCCGGGGTCGTATGTGCGAAACCGAAATTTGTCCCGGCGACGGTATTATACGCGCTACGATACACGCCACCTCGGGGCTCGTCCGCACTATCCATCCCGTCTACCAACGCGACGTCATTAGCGTTGTATACGTTATATTATTACGGTACGTTCGAAACCGGTGACGGCACGGTTTCCTCTAATCGAAATCGCCACGATATATATGATTGTATCGATCGAAAGCGTTCGGCGTACACTGTATATATTGAACAGGGTGGTGTTGAAACGAAAAACGTTTGTGAAAAAACAAAAATCCGACCGACCGGTATTACCGCGCGTTTTTATTTTGTCGCTGACGACCATATAGAGGACGTAGTGTAGGACCACTACTATCTATACACGGTGTTCAAATTACGAGCGCCGATCGACGTTCGAAAACGTTGTTCGCTCTACGACTTCTATGGTAGCCTCGCGGTGAAAACAAAGCCGGACGATCCGTACGGTTCACGAATCCACCGTAGACAATTGTCGAGGTAAATTTTCGTTCACGACTCGACGATTATACTCCAGCCGAATATCGAACCTCAAAATGCGTAATAACAATAACCGACCAACGACGTTTCGGCCGCCGGCTTTTGTACGAGCGCGCGACAACGACGCCGTCACGATCACTAAATCGATAGGCATTCCACGGCGGGTGAACGCGTTCGATTCCAGTTATTTACGTTCGGCCAAACGACTGCTCCGTTTCGTGCGTAACGAACGCGTTGTAACGGGAAAATAATTGGCGACTTGCGCGTGTCGCCCGGCTTACGGGACGAACACGTCCGAACGGTAGCGTCGCGCTAACAACGAGAATAAATCACGCGCGATTCGGCGACGATAAATTATTACGCGCGATTTAAAGTTTACGCGCCTACTTGTATGTAGGCGCGCGTAAGGTATTCGCAATTATCGAAACCAAAGTCAAAATACTTACGGCACAACATCTGGAACGCTAACCGACGTCCAAAACACTTTGGGAAACCGCACGTCGTGAACTTGGATTTAACGATTCGAGTTTTCGGAGTTTGGTAGCCGCTTACGGCCCGTCGCAAATACGGCAGCCGAGCGCTTTAAATCATAAACCGGCTACGCGCGTCATATATATATATATATATATATATATATATATATATATATAAAAGCGCGCGCACTACGTACGATCCGTGACAGGATAATTTACGGCGTAACAACACGATATTAGAATATTTTAATCTACAAGTCATGCCTATCAACTCGTTTAGACTCGCGTGAAAATACGACGCGAAAAAAACGGTTTTCACACTCGAAACCGTATACGATATAAATAAAATAGTTGCATTCCGCATTACGCGATATTCGACTATAAAAAATCGACCGCTAAAATCTTTACGGTCGCGTAACGGCGAAACCGAATACAACTGTACGACGTTTGTTGGGGTTTTGTGCGGAAACGACTATTAAACGTATTACAATTTCCGAAAAACAAAAAAATAAACCCGTAATAATGAACATTATTTCTTCGGGCGTAGAATTACATTTCATCTACCCAATAAATACGGTATAACTGTAAATTAGAATATTTTAATATCGCGAAAGTCGTACTATTTTAATCGATTTTGGCCGTATTATAAAAATCGCGTAATATATTTACGCTGGTGAATATCCGAGAAAAAAACGGAAACTCCAACTTTTCCGGGTAGATCCCGAAACTTTATGCGCTCGAGATTCTCAAAAAATATATAATACAATTTACTTGGAGACTTGAAAACTCGTCGTAGTTGTAAAACTAGTTTTCATATATCCGTCTTTTAGTTCGAGTTCGACTTATTCGTTTGACTAAAAACTACTTAACTACTGAATATGGAATGCAATGTTTGAATAACATTTGACGTCCGAAGTTTGAGTACGATGACAAAAGCTAATGATAAATATTTTCAAGCGCGCTCAAAATCGAATTAAACTTACGTGTTCGAGGCATTGTACGGTTCGCGCGCGCAATATGTTCATGTTAGAAACCTTCGATTAATTTTCTTCGCCGTTAAATAATAATCGTCCGAATCTCTCCTGTAATTTTGAAATAACGACAAATAACGGACGTTCGATTTTATATTTTACCATCGGTAACCGAAAGCGGATAAAGCGCGAACTTCGAAGATTCGAACGACGATATTAACTTAGTCTAACACGTAAATATGTCGCGATATGTCGTCGTCACTCTTTGATTGTTCGACGCCGTTGTCGTTTAATCGTCTATCGAATGTACCGTCGATAAACGCACGGAATACTTGGTTTATAATAATACTACGATTGTGGGCCGACAAACGAATACCGGATCGTATTAACACCCGATTGGACGGCTATAATATGGTCGGCGAAAGGATCTCGGTTTCGGTCGTGAACCGCTCCGCGGCCGTTAATCAGCGAACCGGCGAAATACCGAAGTTAATTATTTTTTCTTGCCCGCGGTGGCCACGCAAATAAATTATCTAGCCCGGGCCGAATAAAAGGGTGTAGTATGATTAGTATTGCGCGCGTACAGCAGTAGCCCGTTTAGCCGAGAGAGAAACCGACCGTTTGCGGATAATCGACGAACGATTAAATTTACCGCGCCTTCGAATAAACGCGTCGAGTAGACGAGATTGAACGGTTGGTCGAAAAAGGCAATTACGGCGGTAAACAATTATCGGGCTGGTCGTTTTTGTTGTTTCGGTTCGCGTTTGTTTTTAGTAATGCCATCGGATAAAGTGTATAAATATAGTTGCGGACGAAAGTATTTAAAAATTGTAAATAGGCGCTAGCGGCTATTGGCGCCGCTCGCGTATTTTCTCTAGATCAACGTGAATTGAATTGATTAAGATCGACGTGTTCACGGTCTGGATCCGTTTTCGATCGGCTCGACGAACATTTGTGTTATACTTTGTCAAACGACAAAATTCGTAAAAATCAAAATGCCTTCGATATCGAGTTAATTTTCGAACACAATTACTTGTCCGTTTGTAATCGTAGACAAAACAAAAACGAATTTTATCGTCGCGGACACGTTCAATATCGTTCAAAAATTGAATACGGTACGAACGCGCCATTATATTATCTCGATAAACGTATTACCATCGGGTTCTTATTTGGGCTTTCGTTATAATTGTATTTCTTCGTGTTAATCGGAGAACCGTTTGTTTTTTTAATCGAAAAACTTTATTGTAAAATATCTACTCTTTACGTACAATAAGGACGCCTCCATATAAGTACTTAAACGGAAACCGTTTTTCACCGTTTTTTTAATAACGTTCTGTCGGGGGAATAAATAGAATTACCCGGCGAGATGATATAATATCGTGACTTCCACGATACTGTCCGTGCTCGGGCCGCACAATTTATAGTGCGCGCATAGTCGATTAATTCGCGTAGGTAGAATAATGTACGAATCGGTTTCAGTTACGTCATACAACTGGACTAGTTTTAAATAAAAATAACAAGTTTCAAATTTGATATCGGGACCGAATAACTAGGCAATTGACGCGATCATATATTATTACGTAACCAATCGCGACGCAAACGAATGTACGTTAAATATAACACCCCCCCCCCCATTTCAATTAACGACAAACCGTTCGTCTATACACAAGTCGCGTAAATTAATTTACTCGTAGTATTCGGGATAAACCGGAACGCAAAATTACGAATTTAACGGTATACATGCACGACCGGCAATTCGTATGCACATTCCGTAAGCTATAGATTCGTGCGCCGTAACAAATTATCTATAGGGCGGATTTGCGCGCGGGTAGGACATATCCCAAACTCGATCGAAATCGGGCGCGACGTGTCGAATATAAACAATATTTTCGGGTAATTTCGTGTAATAACGTAAAAACAAAAAAAGGAACGAAAATACCTATATGGATGTACAGGTACGAGTAAGGGACGTGTTCAAATTTTAACGAGTTATTACGTAAATTTGTTTTCGAGATCGTGAGTTCGAGAATTATTTAGGAACGTTGTTATTAATTACCAAATCATTTAACCCTCCGGTCTTGTCGATTCGAATGAGTTTAAAAAGTGCAAAAGAAATACGTGTAAGGGAAAGGGGTTTGGACGGTGAGTTCGCTTATGCAAATTCACCGACAGTAAAAACGAGTCGAGACGCAGAAATCCTGGCGAAGAGAACAGCCCTTGATCCTCGGAATACCGACTTCCGCTGCCTGGTGATTCGTGGCTGAAGTGCGTTCACATTCTGCTGAAGACTAGAGTCGTATGTCCCCGTGAGGAGACAAACGTTATCCGGTGTTCTACCGAATCGCTGTGTCGAGAGCCGGTGGTCTACCGGCCGGCTGTACCGCTGTACCGGCGGTATGTAATGACATCATTATTGTCTTTTACAGCGGAATTGTCCGATTAGATTATAGCGACGGCCAGCTCATATTAAAAACTCGTCGAAATCGGCGTATTTTGTCTTGTAGTTTATTGAAGTTCATTGTTTTTCGATATTCGCCTATTTACGTAATAAGGGACACGTGTTCGTTTAATTCGTGTCCGTTAGCGTGATATATTTTGTATATAGTCGCGTAATTATTGTAATTTCTTTTTATATAAATGGAACGTATTAATTCTGTAGTTATCGTACAATGTGACTCGGATAATCAGCCTCTATTTCGCGCGCTATATTTATTATTATTGATATTTTATTAAAATAGGGTCGGTATTCCGAGAAGTTCAAGCGACGTTCAAACATGTATTAAAATATTATCGTTAAATACATTGTTATAGAAAAGTACGCCAAAATCTAATTATGGCATTAGTTCTTACAATTTGAATATCTTCGGATATCATTACATTTTTTTTGGCATTCTTCGCGCGGTGTTTCCGAACTTTCGT
>JAIPRN010002094.1:0-34771 GCA_025469175.1 Geopemphigus sp. TES_GeoC_2020 | reverse complement strand
AACGCGTCGGTTACACGGCCGTTCGTATACACCGCCAACGGGTACGTACGTAAGTACTTCGAAATAGTTTCCGCCAATCGATCGATTCGCGCGTTGTTATATCGATACGGCCGACTATAGGCGTCTCGGTCGGATTTTCGTTTTCGAAACCGACCGAATTTACATTGCCGTGACCCTAACGCCGCGTTTGCGCTTATCGGCGTGCGACCGATCGAGAACGATTACGAAACCGAGTCGAAGTTCGAAAGTTATTTAGATTCGGTTCGTTTTACGTAATCGAAAAGCGAATAATTTAAAAAAAAAAAACGAATCGGCTCGGTCGAAAGTTTGAATTGCCGTAATCTGAACGATAAAAATGAAAACGGCGTGAATGTATCGCCGGGGTGGAATCGGAGGACCGTGTCGGCTAACAACGAAGGTGGGGGGGGTTTTCGCGCGAATCCGGCCGTGTTTAAACATGTTTTAATCGCCGTAGAATTAAGCCCGCCATACCGGGTTAGGTCGTTTTACGTAGTAAAAACCGTTCGAAACAATTGCCCAAAGGAACAAGTCGTTTATTTCGTTAATACGGGAACGTCACGACGTATTGAATCGTCGAGTTACGTCTTTTTACTTTTACCGTACGGTAAATTTCGGTGTTTTTCCCGTATAACTTGGTCATCGTGTATTTCGTTCGTTCGTTGTTTAAACGTAAATTTACCGCTAACGAACGTTAGAAAAATGTTTCCTAGCGAACTCGTGTTAACCGAGCCCGACCGTTACGTTTCGGGAATTAAAACGCGATTTTTTCGTTCCGCCGGCGTCGCGAATTCGTTATTTTTTACAACGGCGTAAACGACGTTTTCAAATGTTCTCTCGACCGCGAATTTTAACCAATTTCGAACGAACGAAAATTCAATTTCGTCAATTTCTTTCGGAACGTCGGCGAAATAACGTTTGGTCGAGTCTTGTCCTACGACGACGTCGTGATCTTCTTCTAATCGTCGATACAATTACGTTACCGTGGACTACCGCCGTAGGGGAATTGACGAATTGATACGTCGGGGTTTTCGTTACCGAATATCGAGGCGAATCGAACGTAATTCGAACACGTTTGCTCCTAAAATGGACTTTTCGTAGACGCGTCGAGTTGAGAACGCCGAATCGTCGAGCCGAAAAAAACGAAAATTGCTCGATTAATCGAACGTTTTTATTATTACCGCTGATTCGTGGACGTCTAGCCAGGGTAGGACGAACGAGCGAACGTAATTTTAACGTAACGGACGCCGGGGAGTTAGGGTGGGGGGGAAATCGCCGAAGATTTTCGTCACAAAGTCGACGAACGGTATCCGTAGTGAAAAATAATACCGACGAATTTAAAACGTAACGAGGCGAATTATCGAAACGACGGTTGCCACGCAAATATGACGCACGGCTTGAACGATAAACGCGGCGCGTTGCATAGGCAATTCTGTTCACGCTGGCGTCCGATAAATAAATATCGGTCGTACGCGGCGCGCGTTCGGTTCAATTTTTCTGCGTCGAAAAACTCGCGTCCGGTCGGGTGGACAGACAGGTAAACGATATTTTCGACGAGTCGGTAGCGTCGTTTAAAGGGTCCGGAAATGTTCGCGATCGCGTATCGGTTCCGGTCGATCGTATTTTGCGTATTTCACGCCACGTCCGGCGTTGTTTGGACACTAATTCCGGACGCTAAAAACGCCGCCCGTTTTCCGAAAAATAGGTATTCGAGTAACGCGTAACAAAACGTCTCGACGTACGCCATTCGGTACGGACGTCGGGCGTGTTCTTGTCCCGACCGCGACTCGTCGTCCGCAGTTCGCCGCGGATTAAACTATTCGATTTACGGACGTTACCACGAATTTGTCGGCCAAAAAATCACTGGCGAGTAAACGGAATTGGCTATACGTCCGTTGTATATGGCTCGCGCACTCCCGGCGGATAAATTCGTAAAATCCCGGAGCTAATTTAAAACCGCTAATCGGTTTACGTATTTCGAAACGCCAAATACGGCGGCGGGGAGGTTAGGTTGGGGGGAAATTTTACGAAACAATTTCGGTCGTACTTAGACGCGTATATGTATATATACGACCTAGTTAAAAACGACGAAGGTCGTCCGTTTCCCGGGCACAGGCCCCCTGGCGCATGAATACGCCGTATGAATGAAAACGCTCGTTACGGGATACGGCGCTGTTATTATAATACGTATTGCGGGACGCCAGTGTCGCTTATATAACGAACGTTCGTTTCGGACCACATTTCGGTACCATAAGAAATCGGTTCGGTTTCGAATTCCGAACGCGGGACCGTCTAGCGCACTCCTGCGGTAACCACACGGTGGAAAAATCGCCGAATAACCGTATTTACCGAATGCGGTGCCCCGATATTTATTTTCCCGAGAACGAACGAATCTCTGTCGAGAAAAAACCCGCCCCGTAGAATACGAAATATTTCGTTTACCCGACGAAATCGATAATTCGCCGTCTGTTTCGAAACGTTTCATATATATATATATATGTGTGTGTGTGTGTATTTGACGAACGGTTTAAGGTTACGTTAAGTACGCGCTTAACGGGGGAACCGTTGGTTTTTTCTCGACGTTTCGAGTGGAAACTACGAACTTTTCGGGGGGGGCGGGAAAAAAATTTCCGACCGTCCACGGCGATGGTTTCGAGTTTTTCGAGTACGAGTTCTTTAGAAATAAAAACGCTGAAAGTCGACGGGTTCGTTACCGTCTGGCGGCGTTGCCTACCGTTCGAATACGACGTATCGTACGGTACGCTTTCCGTTCGTTATAAATCGGGCGAGGGGTGGGTGGTTGGTGAGGGTGGAGGAGAGAGGAAAAAGTTGTGAAATCCAAAGTCGGGGGTGGGAGAGGGAAATCATAAAGGTAAACTCAGGCGCCCTCGACGAAAGGACGCGCGATATCGTTAACGGTTTTTCGGTCGTTTTCGGATTACTCGCGGAGCCGTGCGCGCGCACACGTCGTCGTCGTCGTCGTCGGTCGCGGTTCGAGTTGCCGCCGGTACGTGGCGGCGGTCGCCCCGATCGATAAGGCACGAGCGGGCGAACGTCAGAGTGTGAACGAGTGAGAGAGAACGAACAACCCCCCCACTTGTGCCGGCGGTACGACGCGTTCACTACTTCCCACGTACCCTAACCATAAACCTCTAACCGGGTGGTGGGTCGGTGGGCGGTCGGGTTAGGCCGCCGCCTCGGAACGCGCGCGCGGTCCGGGGACCGATCGTCGTACATCGACGGCCGACTACGACGACGACGGTCAATTATTATTATATTTCGTATTGCGCTCGCTATGCACGCGGCGCGTTTCGCGCACCCTTCGGCGAACCCGCCGTTTCCCATTCATACGCGCTCGATGGTGTACGCTCAATGAACTCTCACGTAAACTATTACGGTACAAGTCGCGGCGGTTGTGTGTGTGTGTTGGTTGGGGTTGAATTAGGTCGGATCGGGAGGAGGAATTACGACGAACCGTCGCGATTCGGAGGTTAGGTCTTTTTTTTTAAAAATTCTTTTAGTCGAACGCGCGGAAAACCGACCCCGTAAGCGAAGTCCCGGTGTTTGTATACGCGCGGTAGGACGCGATCTCGCCGTGGACACCGGTGTCGGCAAACCGTTAAAGGAGATTCAATATCGCGCGTTCTTCAACCGGCCGAATTGTCCGCGAAGGGCCCGCGCTCGTCGGCCCTTCGAACGGAAAAGACAAACGCGTCCCGGGCTAACCCGACGCTAAACGGGACGACGATTACGACAAGGATCGTAAAAAACGGGCGAGTGTCACACTTAACCGCTGTCAGTCCTAAGTGTCGTCGGTGACGAGGGAAAGCAAACGTTACGGAAGCTTTCGTTTACGAGGTGGTTACCGTTTTTTTTTTTTTTCGAGACGCTAAACATGTGCCGAAAAAAACGAACAAAACCCTTAGGTCGTAAACACGTTCGTAAAATCGGTATTCGCAAATACCGCGACATTTTTCGTCGGCAATCGACTGGTTCGTCGATTTGTTTTTTCGAAAGTACTTCAGTAATTCAGTTTCGACGTTTGTTCACCCGTCCGTTTCCATTTTTCTTCGTACGAATTTAACATAAAATGTACCCCGGGCGGCTCCTCGCGGAAACCACCAATAGTCTTTTGTCAATATCGTTCGCCTATTTTGCGTAAAACAAAAATAACGGTTTCTCGATTACGTCGCGTTCCGAAATACGCGACAGAGTTCGTACGTACGAACCGCCGCGTTCGTAAAATACGCCGTAGAATCGGAGTTCACCCTCGCCAACGCGTCCGTTTGACGCGCCACCTGTCCGACATTTGAATTCTCGAAACGAAAACGGACGGTTAGCTTTCGGTTGTACGTCGGTTGACGAAGTAACGGAGCGAATGTCGCTAGCGGAATGACGACGGCCCGGACGGAAATATCGAACGAGTGTACGGGGTCCGGTTACGTTGGCGCGAAATTCGCGACCAACCGGCGCGTAGGACGCGCGAACAACAACCGACGACGGTTTCAATTGGCGTCGATCGGACAAGCCGCGCGGTGATTACGCTGTCGCGTCGTAAACACCCATGGACGTCACGCGGCCGGTTCGCATCTATTCCGCGACCCATCCATCGCCTATCCCGGTCAGCTAATCGCGGCCGATTAACTGCCGTCTTGACGAGGCGCCCGAATCGCTCGTTGCGTACGTTTCGCCGACGGTATCGATCACGTCAAATACACCTTCGGGCAGTTGTATACGATTATCGGTACCTAACCGTACGTCCCGGAAAAAAACGGTCCGCTCAATCGAACCGTCGATTTCGTCGCGAAATCCAACCGGACTAGCCGAGATCACACACGGGGTGTACCCCGTCCTAGTCATCTCACGACGGTTCGCACCGGGAGGGTGAACTCGGCGACGCTTTCCGGGCGAACTTTCCGTCCGGCCGCCCGCACGATCGAATAATACCTATTCGGGCGAACGTAAGGCCGCCGCGCTGTGTTTCGGCCGCGGTTAGGTTAGCCTAACCTTACGGCGGCTCTTCGCCATTACGACCGCGTCCGAAATGTCACGCGATAACATTTCCCGCCCGTGACCTTTGCCCGGATATTGTTGTGCGCCGCCGCGCGCGTACAACGACGACGACGGTAACTGAGGGCTCGCGCCAACAATCGTATTTGCCGAGCGCGTTTCGTTTTGAAAACGGTCAGCGGGGTGTGTCAGGCGCGCGCGTTTTCGCCCGGAACGCGCCATGGAAATTCCGAAACAATTGCGCCGTCGGCACGCGCGCATTATTATCGATGCGTTTTTTTTTTTTTGTAAAGCCGGCGAGAGGATCGGACCGAATTTCGGCTAGGCCGCGTAAACCGTTTTATTACCGTATTTCGCGTAGCGCTACGAAATTCGGGTTTTTCGCGCGCGCCAATACGGCCCGTAAACGGACGAAATAACGGCCGAAAACCGTTCGGTCGTAACGTTCCACCGCCAACTGTTTTCGTTCGCTCCGCGCACCACCGTTCGCGAAACGTTTCGTTCGGTTATTCGTCGATTCTTACGTGTAAATCGCATCGACTTCAGCCAGCCACGGTTCTCGGCGGTATATCCGTTCGTAACTCGGTCGGATCGAAATATCACCGACGAATGTCGTCCCCTGTCTCGCGCCCAAACGCGAAGCACCCTGCCCGTTAATATCCCACCCCCAACACCGCGACAACGCGATCGCGCGTAGGCCCGCGTACGGGCAAAACGCCCTAATCTCGTTTGCACACGGCCGTGCGCGCAGTACTTAGGTGCGCGGCCCGTCGGCCGGGCTTATGTCGGACGTCGCTCAACGTTCCCGTACGGAAGACTTAAAAAATAAACGTCGAACGATGGAAGGAAATGGACGGCGACCGCGGGGAGTCGGCCATAGAAGTTATTCGGCTGGAGGCGACTAACGCTAAATAATACTCGCGGACAGGTCTGAGCGGATACGACCGGACGGGTCGGCGCGATCGGTTTTAATTACCGTCGACGGCCGTTATAAAAGTACGAGTCGACGAGTTGGCCGCACGTAACAGTATACGCACGCGTTCGTCGTACTTACAAAGGGCGAAGAAACTTTCAGATATAACCTCCACCCGGCCCCGCCGCGTAAATTATTAACAACGAAATAAATACGGCGGCGACGCGTTGCCGTCCGCGGGAGCGGTCGTCGTATTACCACCGGGGGTCCGGTCGCGGGCCAGGGCGTCGGCGGGGGGTCTCCGAGGGTTGCGGCGCGACGGTCTGCAATGCGCCATACACGCGCGTTCACACGCCCGTTTTTATCCTATTCCGTCCCTCTCACTTCGTCCGATCACTTTTCGTCCCTTAACGTCGTCGTCGTCGAAAAACGACGCATACACGCGCGCGCGCGCACCCGCACAACGAGAGGGGGAAGAGAGGCTAAGAACCAAAGCTGCGAAAACTCGGCCGACGTAAAAGAAAAAATTATTCGGAAAACCCGACGAATTCGAAAACGGTTTTTTTTTTCTTCGTAAAATAGCTCGTCTCGTCTATAACGAATGCTACGGAGCCTTCAACCATTTCGTATTAGCATCCGCCCCCCCGCCTAATTCGGTTTTTTCGATACGTGAAACATTAAGGCGGTAATCGCGAATTCGGAAACACGTCGGTAGACATCGCCGTTGAATTAGAATGACAATAGTTCGTTCGTCCGGTAGTTAACAATCGATTACGGTGGAAAACTACGGTACGACGTTCGCGCGACTTCGGTTTGAACGTCGAAACGTTCGTTCCGAATAAACCGTCCGCCTACTGCGCGACGTACAATTAAAGACTCGAGTTCGAAACCGGTCCGGGGTCACCGTAACTATACAGGGCGACCAAAGAAACCGAAACGAATACCCGCTAATTCGAAGTCGACCGAATGATGTTTCGAACGCGTCGTGCACGTACCGCGGACGAAGTTCAAATCGTAGTTCGTTACGAAAGAACGTCCGCGAACGGATATAAGTCGACGAACACGACGGCGAGCGTCGTCGGTTTTTTCTTTTTCAAATTCATTCGTCCCGTCGTCGTTTCGTGTTCGCTGATTTTACGAGGCTGGAGGACACCGGTGGTAGGGGGCACAGTTAATAAACGTACTTATATCGAACTTACTATCGTCGTACTGATCGACCGAGACGTTTAATAATTTGTATTTCCGTCGCTTACGTCTCGCTATATATACTCGTTACGAATTTAAAAAAAAAATCATACCTGAAACATAAAAAAAACGAACGAGAATTATAAACAAAGTTTTCGGTAAAACTTCGTAGATATTTATATACATACGCGTGCTTAACTCGCGCGTAAATGTAAATTAACTACCCCTGTCAGTAGCGTACGAACGGTTTGGGAATAAACTGGCCACTGCCCCGAAAATTTTTAGGAAAAATTAATTTCTTACCAGACGTATATTTCTAGTCAATAATAACGAAAAACTAAAAATGTACTTAAACTTCGATACGCGTTATAATGGAACGTGTTCGTCAAATAATCAATTACAGTTCATAACGTGTCTCGTTTCGCCAGGGCCGTCCGATTTGTTTATTCAAAAATGAAAACCCTCCCTCGCACCCGCCGAAATTCGGGTGCAAGTACGCCACGGCTGGCCGCCGTGTACACCTAATAACACCGGTAGTTCAATGTGCCTAGAAAACGGGTCGCGCACCGTTTAAAAACTCGAACGCGAAATATCCGAGCGGGCGAATGGGGACGGCGGAAACGATAAATTGTTTCGCGTACACGCGTCGATATATCCGTCGACCCGATCGGGACGCGCGCGCGTAACGAAAATCATCCGTAAACGTCAACGTCGACTGACGTTATAGTAATAACGTTTCTATAATTACGACGGCGATTCGAATTCGGTAAAAAAAAAAAAAACGAATTTACTCTGTACTAGGTACGATGAATATGGGGCCGCCTTTGGACGAATACACACACAACCGTCGGCGGCGAATTTCGTACACGGCTCGTGTAAATGTTATTCGGCGAGCGTGTTCTATAACACGCGTTATAAGCGACCCGTGATGGGGGTGGGACGGGGGAGGATTGAGGTACTCGAAACTTGTGAAAGAAAAACGACGGCGGACGGGGACGGCGCGACAATTGTACACAATAGGTACCACGAGTTCGGTTGGAGCCGCCGACTCGTATGACGGTTTCGATTGGCTGTATGGCTGGCGCACATACACGCGTACACGTTTATAACGAAATACGAATTGTTTTCGTCACGGAGGATATCGGTGGCCGAGTAACAATAATTACCATCGGATTTCCTTTCCCCACCCACCCTATGAAGTGACGCGAGAGCTGCCGTTACGCGGTCGTCCAATATGTACGCGCGTCGGTTGGTGAAAATTGTGGCGTGCGAAGGGTCGAGTATGTACGTACGCCCCGAAACGATCGTGTTCGACTCGATTTATTTAAATCGCTTTACCGTTCGTCCGTACGTACAACGGGTATTGTTGTAACCGAGAGCCCGTGGAGTTTACGGGACAAGACGCACGTTCATTAATAGTTTTTCCTTCGGAATTTCCGATTACACGCGTTGGGTACGATATCGAATAACGATTAAATAATAATCCGGCGAACGGACGGCAGAAATCGTAGAGTTTGTCGGTGGACGAACATATTATACGACCACGCGAAACGGCGTACATTACGACGGAAGCGTGTCCGACCGTATCAACGGGCATTTTTACGATCGAGTATCGGTAATTCTATTCGGGTAAACGATACGATTTACAGACACTAATCGAAAACGGTAAAAACCGAAAGCGTATACGGAGGACATGCGCCGATATGGACGAACGAGAAGGAAATTATACGGTTGTACACGTCCGTGTTTAAAGAATTTAAAAAAGGTAAACGGAACGACGGACGAAACGCCGGATTATTCGATGTGGATTTTCGGAAGTGAAGCGGCGGCGGTGCACCAGACATACGCGGACGGAATACCTGGACAATACCGGCGATACGAAAACCGTACGCGGCGTTTACCTACCGATAATGGTGCGTTTGAAAAACGTCGTTACGGGCACGCTATCGCGGCATTTGGCGAAACGGCGAAACTGCGCGACGATCGACCGTAGGGAAAATACCTTACCGACCTAACCGGATGATCGTTGTCCGGGCGAACAAATCGAAACTGCCGGTTTCGTTATCGGGCGCGACGCGTAACGTTTCCAAACGGGACGCGCGAAAGCCGTCATAGCGACCATTCTCGTCACCGCCGGTGGAAATATTCTTTCGAGTGTTGGACAAACGGTAACACGGACCGTGGCCGGGTCGATTCGTAAAACGCGCGCCGGCCCTTTTTCATTATACGGTCCGTAGAGGCGGTATTACCGCGGGACATTTTAGGCACGTTCGCGGACGAAACGAACGACCGTTTCGGACAGCGTTTAGAATTCGTGGCGGTAACGCGCCCGTCGAGGCGTCCGAAAATCACACGATCTCGACGAATTCGCCCACAAAAACTCCGATCTCGTAGTACCACAAGCGCGTATCGCGTGCCGTACGATTACCGGATTAAAAATCGATTACGTTAACGTTTATCGGAATTCGATTTCTTATCATTATTTAAATCGACCGTGCGTTTTACGATATTTTTCAAATAACCTTTTTTCGATGGCAAATTATTATCCAAATGGAAACCGAAACGTTACCTAGATGAAACGTATCCGAACGAATAATAAACGAAGCGGTGTTTTCGTCGATACAAAGAGGACCGGTAATACAGCGCGCTCGCGAAAATTCGAAAGATACAAACGCCGTCCTCTAGCCGTAGCCGAATATCGTGATAACGGAACACGCGTGCCCATCATCAGTCGTCCCTCCTCTCCGTACAACGAGACCGGCGATCGGATATCGGTTTCGGAACGCTGGAAAAAGTATACTGAACACCGACGGCGAACGCGCGTTCGTTCGTAAAATATTCGCGGTAACGACTGTTTAAAAAATCGAACGGAATTCTAAACGGGACTGACGGTGTATAAGTCCCTTATATGCACGCGAACCTTCGGCGCGTCGCGTTATTATTATTCGTATTTTCCGAGGAAGGAAATACCGTTACGGGCGATCCGAAATTCGCGAACGTTTTCGGCGCAGAAAATATATATATATATTATAACGTTCGTTGCGTTCCCCCGTACAAACACGACGTTTCGAAACGCTCAAATTCGATATTATCGAAAGCGAACGTCGCGTTAAGTGGACGAAGAATTTTCGTTTTAAAAATTGGTTCCTCCGGCCCATACCGGCCGAAAACCAATTGGTCCGGCGAAAAAATTTTTTAATCGCCTGTTTCGCCAACGTCATATACGACGCCTTGCCGCATAAAACGGCAGAGGCGCAAAGGGATGGAAGTATTAACGCCGAAGTTTGAACGCCCGCGATAAACGTAAGTTATTTAACGTTCGGGCCCGAGAACGAATAATAACGTAGATAAATAATTTATAAAATTAAAACTCGCGGGCTGTTAAATTTAAAAAGGGTAAAAATTATTAATTAATATTCCTTCTTCTATACGGCGCGTTCAATTAGATAATATTTAATTAAGTACCGTCCCGGCGGCGGCGGGGGGAGGACTTTTTTTTTTAATTTACGAGCGAAAACTTCCTTACGACGGTCCTCTAGCCCGAGATAATAAGACGTTCTTCCGTAGAAAACGAACCAATATTTGTCCGACCGCGGCGTCGGGCGAATAAAAGAAAGGGACGAATTTCGCCGCGAGAAGGACGACTCGCCACGGGTCAGTATCGGCATTGCGCTCCGGTTCGCTATGATCCGAGTTACGGTTGTTTCGTGACGCGTTAAAGTTTCTTCGCGCCTATATAATATATAGAACTCGGAAATTTCGAAAATATTTCGTCCGATGATCGAAGAAAATCCAGTTTACAATTACGTGTAGTTTTCGGGATTGTCGACGACGGTCCGACGTATATATATAAATTCTTAACGGAAACGTTTAATAAAGGGCGCGCGTGGCAGCGTTAGGATATTAAATTACGTTCGTAACGAGTCACGGGTGGCTACGGTTCGACGTATACGAATGGACGTTAACGCGACTAGAATAAACCGTAATTGGTGTTTAGCGATTTTCGGTAGACGACGTTCCGTTCCTGAAACAACGCAAACTCCCTTCCCCCCACCCGCCACCACACTCCGGAGAATTCCCTCGAACGTGAATTTCGTCGAGCACGTTTTTCTCGTATCGTCGCGACAATTCGTACGCGCAACGAAACGATCGTTCGTATTTCGCGTTCGAAACGTCCGACGACGTTCACGGCGTAAATTTTTCGAAAATCCCCGGGAACGTCGGAAACGGGCGTCCCGGGCGATTCGAGTGCGCCGAACACGGTCGATACCGTATTCCGGTCTCTCGGGCGCGATTCGTTCGCGGCGGGGGGAAACGGTAATATTCCGCCGTATTAATTATTCTCCCCCTCCCACCACCGGGCCGAACGACCGTCGTACTATAACGCGCCCGTAACACTTTCGTCTCTTGTACCGCCGTACGTGAACGCCGAACGCGGGCGCGTATCATACATTCCCTCCACAAAATGTTATCGCGACGAACTACACGGGAAAACTATACGTAAACGCGATAAACTCGTTTTTCTTATCGCCTCAACGTCTAATTATTACTCGCACGGTCGATTACGTTTTGGTATCAAGTTACGCTATAGGCCAGGCGCTCATAGTGAATACGTACGCTGCGAGGCTTTAAAAATGCTCGGGTTCGTCACGCGGTCGGCCGGGGAATTTCATTTAAAACGCTATATTGTACACTCGTCCGTCCTATTCAAGAATATCGGAGTCGTCTAAGATTCACGGCCGACGGTTCGAAACAGCTCGAGCGTGTTGAACGTAGATGTTCACGATTTGCTAAATTCAAAAATTCCTCGCGAACCGCACAATTATACGCCAATAGCTACATACCTTGGCTGATCTTCCCTAGTTGTACGTGGCCATGACGCGGGTAATAAATTCGTTACCGGCTTATTAAATAATAAAATCGTGTCCTTCTTTCTTTACTCGGTTTCAAGGTTGCGACGTCTCGCTCCGCGTTCACCGGAGGAGCGTCGTTTGACGATCCGCCATGGGGCACGGGTCGCCAACCCGAGATTCGGGGATTTGATTATTTTCGTTAAAACGGGAACGAGGGAGAAAATATTGACAATAGAATATCTAGACACGTAAATGTGTATTTCGTCGTCGTTGTCATTTCGTCGGCCATAACGAAAATGGGGACGGAAGAAAAGTAGACACCACACCAACATACGTACCGACCTCTCTACCGAAAACCCGCCGGACGCGGTCCCCGTCCCGGGTTGATGGGTTTACTCCGTCATTACTATTAAAAAACTTACGCGTGAAAACAGATTGAATATAAAAGAAACCGGGTGAAATATAATATATACGCTGTCACTCTAATCGTGGATGACATACGAAACGACACTGACTAGGTCCGCACCGAATAGGTCGGTACGACTACCGATACAGACCTAATCGCTAAACAACCGTAATCTCGGGTTAATGAACCCCGGATGATATTGAACGTTACGAGGTATCCCGTTTCACTCGATCTACTTCCTACGCCCAACCACCAATGGCCAACGAGCCTGTACGAAGCACTAATGCCGAGCGCCAACGCCGATCCTTCGATTATTTATGTATGTTCGTGATTAACGTTAAACAACGGTTAGTTTTTTCGCGTAAAAATGGGCCGTCAAATTCATTAATAAATACGCACGGTTCCGCCGACGAACGCCGTCGTTACGCGCGAGTAACGGTTTGGCGGGGTAACGCGCGACCGGTATGATAGATCGTGGAACGAATCGTGTCCGGGCGTCTCGGTTCGTCTCGCGTTGAAACGCTTATTGGGGGCGAACGAAACTCGTGACGTTTGGGGGGGGGGCGTACCGAAATTACGCGAAAACGTTCTAACGAATATTGTTTCCCCGAGGCTATATACGGCCCGATTTGCGGCAAACTCGCTCCGTGTAGACGCGCCTTAGCGTTGATTTCCGTTTTCACGCGTCGCGACGACATTTCGTCTGGTACGATCGCTTGACGGCAAATCGTTTTACAATAGTTTAATAACGGTAATGCCTACGACGTATCCGCCGCGGATAAAAAAGAAACGGTCTTTTATTTCGTTCCGACTGCAATTGGCGTTCGGGTCGTTTATCATAATAGAAATATCGTGTTCCGTAATATACGCGCACGTAAACGGGAAACCGTTTTACGACGTTTTAATACCATTAACCATCCACGGCGAATACGTCGGCCGGACGATTTTCTTTTCGAATTCAATACCGACCGAATTCGATCGTGCAGGGGATATTATACGAACGGACGGTCCGCGATCAAACGGAATTTTTCGATTTTAACGTTATGCTCAACATACGACCGGTACTCGATGATTGCTCTTAAATACTGATTCGATTAAAAACAACCGCCGCACGTCATTCGCAACGCGGGACACGTCGCCCCGGCAATTGGCCGAAACGAAAAACCTATCCGTCGTAAGTACGATTCAAAAATCGAACGGATTTGACGAGAACCGCTGATTCGTTTTTGTCGACACTCAACCGCGGTCGTTTTTCATTTGGCCGAGATTTACGCTCGTATTTCGCCGTTGTCCGAACGATTTTTTCCTAATCGATATGTGTCAACATACTCGACCGTCGAAATTCTGAAATCGCGAATTACTAGTTCGCTAACAATAAGAACTTTTACCACATTTTACACGCGCACACAGTCGATCAGGCTAAGGGTATGTCGCGATTTAAAAAAATCTTTCGATCGAAATTTGTCGAACTTTTTGCGTTCCGTTCCTCCCCGAATTAGTGTTTATTTGTTGCGAACGTTTGCGCGCTTTTACCGCTAAAATACGCGACGTCACGTTTCGGAAACTCGAAAGCGAACGACGACCTTCGTCGTCTGGACCACAAAAAAAAAAAAAAATGACCGAAAAAAATATCGCCACCGGGACGACCGTAGTGTTTCGTACGCGTTTATTACCATGTCTCGGAGATTGTAACGTCGCTACACGACGATATTCTGCTATTGAACGGCGGAACGACCGGACGGCGAAAACGGCGGCGTAACGTGCGACACGACGACGACGGGGCGCCTATAAATCGGCGTTATTGTCGGCGCGAGTGTGGTTGCAGCCAATTGGGCGCGGGTTGTCAGACGGGCACCGCGACGGATACAACGGAACCGTTAAAATGTAATCGGGGACGTCCCGGAGCGGCGAAAACGACGGCTATTTCGAGACCCCGAAGTCCGGGCGACGTACGGGCAGCGGTATCGTCTCCGTCGCGTCGGAGAACAGCGAATGCGCCACGTTTAAACGCCCGCGCACCGCGTGGTGCGTGGGCACGAATCGAACGGACTGCGTATATTACAAGCGCGAGCGCGCGCACGCACACGCGAGCACTCGAGACAAACAACGAGATCGTATAACGCGCCGGTACTCGGAGGCAAAAACCGTGTGACCGCATCGTCCTCTCGGCGTTGGCGCTGTACACTTGGCGAGTGTGTGTGTGTGTGTGTGTGTGTGTGTGTGTGTGTGTGTGTGTGTGTGTGTGTATGTGAGTGCACGTGACCAGGAACTAAAACGAACATTCGTCAACCCTCTTAGTCATATCGAGTATAGGCAGAGTTATTAAAATGTATTTTTTCTCCGTTCCAAACGCGATATCCTACACGTTCGTTCCGCAACACAGAGACGAACCAACGGGACGTGTAGGGGAAAGGATTGTGCCGATTCCTCTCTACGAAATATAACGATTTCGATTCGGAGCTCGGTAATCGATTTCAAACGTATGAGAAATATCCGAAACGTGTGCGTGCGTGTGCGGATGTATACAGAGCGAGCGTTTTTTTCATCCATCCCTTCGTGCCTATTGGTTTCGGTCGGCTCGGCGCGCGTAATAACGGCGGGATACCGACGGCACACTCGGTACCGTAAGAGAAATTCGTGTGGCCGTTTCTCGCGATACCGGCGAAACCGACGTTTCGACCCGGACGGCGGGTGTTCGACGCTCTTTCGCTTTTACGAATTTCCACTGTACCGGGGACATTTGTTTTTTTTAAACCGTTCGTGTATGTGGTACGACGGTACCGTGACGCGCGGGAATCGTCCGGTATTGCGAACGGGAACGACGACAATGATAGTCCGGGATCGTAGAACGCACGCGCGTACTGGAAGACGGCGTGATGGCCGGCAAACTATTCGCGCGTATAATCTCACGGTCGGAGAGCTTCGTGACGAAAAAAATAGAAACGCCGCGACGATACGTCGAGCGATTGTTCCGACCACGTGTGTCCGCGGTACGGGTTCGCCGGTAAATGGAAACTGAAACGTTGGCGATTGCGTACGGCGTAGTGCCGGCGACACCTTTGCCCGTGCACAAATTTCCGTCCCCCGGGGCAACAAACATTCGCGCGAATCGCCCACGCGACGGGCTAGCGGACAAAATAATGTTACCCACGAACGCGTTAACGGGTTTATGCGGACAGTGTTCGGACGACCGACGACGATGCGTCCGACCGTGTTTGAATTCCGTCGACGAATTTCGTCGGATGATTTCCGACCCGTTTCTGGATTATTGCGGAAATCGACGGCGGGATCGGATTTGTAAAAAACGATTGGCCGACTACTGGCGCAGTGGGTAGACGTTTAATCGAAATCGGATGACACGTACGGGGGGGGTGACACGCGCGTTAATCAACGTCGTCTAGTACTCGGAAATCGACGCGATAAACATCCGGCGAAACGTCCGTGTGTCGTCGGCCGATTTCGATTAGTGGCCAAACTAGTGTCGTTCGCGTCAAACACGGTCGGTAATTTGTTTGCAAGCCCACCGCCTACTTGTGATTCTATCACTCCGTATACACGCGTGTATGTGTGCGTATGATTGTACGTGTACGTGGCGTGTCCGTAACGCGTATTATATAAATGCGTACGGCATTCGCGAACAACGCGCTCGTAATTGTTTGAACGCGCGAGCGTATTATCGATTATTCGTTTCCGCGTAGCCACCGCGTAGAATTATCGGCAGGCGGCGTACCTAACGGTATTATTTATTTATATCCGTTCGTCAAACTCGAGCGCGAAATAAAAATAAAACACGCGGCGCTTAATTACACGCGCGTCGATCGATACCGTTTTCGTTCTTTTCTGAATAACGCGCGCTACGCACGTGCGTATGCGCCCTCCCGGTAGTAACGAAACTCCGCTCCCAAAATCGACGTAACACTAACGTCGCGCAATTTTAGTTTCGTACGCACCGCACCGTTCGCCTTTGCCCGTGCCAAGTTTCCAATGGTTCGGTAATGTAACGCCCTTTCCGTATCGGGTTCTCGGCATAATCGTCGCGGCGGGGCCACTTTGTGACTCCAATCGAAACGGTCCCCATTCCTCGTCGTCCACTTCGGGAACGGCAAATAATCGGAACGCCCGGGAAGGGCTCGTATATGGCCAGTGACAGGGGAAGGGTGGCCGGGATCGTTTTTCTCGCCAAGTACTGGACGCGCGACAAAAGCTAACGGAGATCGATCACGGGTTCGGCGCTGACCTAAATCCCTTTACACAGGCGGTTCCATACGCTTTCATCGAACGTTAACTACTGCCCGAGAACAGTCTCTCGGCGCGCGATCCCTTCGCGAAAAAACCACGATCGACGACGGTCCCTCGTTTTCGATTTTTGAACCCACCCCCCTCTCGGGGCGAATTTTCCGAATTTCGAAAAACGAAAACAGACGAAACGTTACGGACTTGGAACGTTTCGATCGTTTCCGTAGGCACATTTCGTCGCCGGCTTTAGTACGAAACACGTACTCGTTTCCGTTTCGAGATGACGCACGCCGCCGAACAAATAAACCCGGCGGTCGACACGAGGACGCTTGGTTACGGGCGGCGAAATAGGTTTAACGTAGCGGTAACGTTTCGCGAATATCGCGCCAATGATATTAGAAGCGCCGCGTGTTCCGCCGTGACTTACGTACGGCTAAATATAAACACGAATCGACCCGACGCCGGTCCCGTATTTCCAACGAGGAAGAGATCTCGCCGTTCGCATTATCCGCCCGTTTCCCGTGAGCGCGAGTTTCGGCCCGAGGAATTCGCCGGTCGAATACGAGCCGGTAATCCAGTAGACGTTCGGTCCGTACACCACCGAAAACGTCTATTGTCCGGGTGGTTTAGGTTCCGGCGCGTCGCTAGGGGGAAAGCGTATCGGTGGATTAGACAAATGGTCCAGAACGAAACCCCCCCAAAAAAAAGGTACCGCCGAAAGAGCGTGTCGACGCTGGGAGGCGAAAACTTTTCCGAAAATAAGTACGTCGGTCGTCCGGTGTAAGGGCGTGGACACTGTTACAGCAAGCTCTGGACACTCTTAAACGTTATCGCGGAATATTATCGATATTATTTTCCTCCGAAAAAAATGGCCGCTTATTATTGATAACATTTACGAGTGTCCAGAATGCCTGTTAAAATCAACTGGAAAAACGAAAATCGTAAATCCGATATTCTTTCTCGTTTGTAAATTTTAACGTATACGTTTAGAATTTACAATATTATTTACGAAAACGTATTTTTTTTTTGTGGATACGGTCATACCTCCGAAAAGAAATCGTTTTTTCAGATTTACCGATACTTCTCAGATAATTCATTATCAGTGTCCATTCTGATTAAACTATTTCGTGGTTATAGAACCGCGAAAGAATTCCGAAATGTTTTTAGAATATTCCAACGGACACACGACTGGCGGCATCTACGGTGGTAAGCACTCCTCCGTGTGGTCTTGTCGCGGGCCGCGCCATCTGGTCGACGCGTCAGCCGACGCCACGGCACGGCCGGAATATCGTTTACCGACGGAAAGCGCTGAACGTACGTCCGAATCCGTACGGGAATTATTATCGAAGCGAACACACGACCCGAACGCGTTATTGGCGAAAGGAGGTAACCGTATTATTATTTTCGTTCCTCTTTGTCGAGATTCGGCGTCGAAAAACGGTTGCGCGGAATTTCCCGTCTAACCGATTACGACGTACACAAAACCGTCCTGAACGAACGTTTTCGGTAATCGTAATAGTCCGAATCGCGTAACAGACGGCGCCGGCTAGCTAGCGCCGTCCTCCGTTAATTTCGTGTAAATATTTAAGTTTCACCGTCGCCTTATTCGAACGTCGAAAGGCGAATTGCCGAACCAAATTCGTCATACGATCGCGACGGAACGAGACGTATTCGGTCGCGTCGTGTAACCTCGTTAAGTCGTTATTCGCCTACCGGGATGTTCGTAAAAAATGTAAAACGATTCCCGGACGGTTGGAAAATTTTTTTTATTCGAAAACGCGTTCGGCAAATAGCCGTTGTTCGCCGAAATTGCCCCAATAACGATCGTCCGTTACCGATTTTACGCGCGTCATCCACAGTTTCGCGTCGGTCGTTTGTTCGTCGAAAACGCTCGTACGGCCGCCACCACGTTCGTGTAGCCAGCCGCCCTCGATTTTACCGCCAAAAACGAATTTTCCGTTTTCAGTCGGAGATCGTTTCGAAAAAATAGAAGTTTAATCTCTGGCGTTACTCGATTTTGTCCATTATTTTTTTTCGGACAAACCTTCGAAACGCCACAATGGACATACCGGACGTCACTAAACCGCATATACCTAATCGGACTAACCTAAAAGGATTATCGGGTATGTACTTTAAAAGTCGGACAATAAACGTTCGGAATCGTACGTTGGCGACGAATCGTTTTTTTTTTTTTTTTGGTTCCGTCGTCCGATAAAAGACGGCCGGACAACTCTAGATCGTTCCGTCGAGACGAAACAGTACGCGTGCATTGGGCCGACGTTCGAGGACGTCCGATAACGTTTTAATAACCGACGGTAATCGCGTAATTTGGTTTCCGTATCGGATATCCTACGGCGTAATCGATTTTATCCCGTTCCTTGGATCCAACACACGCGGCGCCGTTTTCGATATATGCGAACGGTCAAACGTAAATACTCGGAACACTCGTCGCCCGCGATGGTCGTCCGAAAAATATTCGTCAACACGTATCTAGAGTGTACAGGTATTGGCGAATCGTGAGCACCGTGTACGCACACGCTACTTTCGATTTATCGGATTTTGAATTTCGAACGCGACGCGCGTAGTCCCGACGGTGGACAACGTAAACGGCCCGTACGGTTTAATTCGCCGCTAATGATGCGACCGTCGTAAAGCGGCGAGCAGTTCGTGCTGCGGTCCGTTTTTCGATTTCGTTCGCCGACCTTGGTCGCCCGAACGCGACGCCCTAAATACTTTAACGGAATTATTATCGATGTCCTACCCCCCCCCCACGGTAAACCTCTCTCCTCCAACGTGAATAAACCAACGCCTTGGATACGGCCGATTTCACGTCGCCGTTATACCAGAAAAAAAAAAAACGAAAACGACAAAAATAAATTGTCGAAAAATTCAAAACTCGAATAGCCGGCGCGAAAATCGAAATAAGTGAAACGAACGTTATGATCCTCAACGTTCGGACGAGAATGTCCGGAGAAACGCGCGAAATCCAAACTTCCGGTTTTCACATTCGCCGATGGAATACCGCGATAATCCCGACGGCCGGGGCGTATTTTTGTCGTCCACAACACCGTCCGTCGCGAAACGTTTCCTTTTTTTTTTATTATCGAATCCCCCCCGCGTCTCGACACTAAAACGATACACGAATTTATTGTTTCTGTTAAGTTCCCGACAAGGAACCAGTGATAAAACGTACTTTAGTAAATACACTGCACTCGGACAACGGCGGGACTTACGATGCCCCGTCGTTTCGGCTGGTTCGTATAATACGCGAACGAAACGATTACGTTACTTTACCGTCCCACCAGGCGGGAAGAAAAAACCGTATGGAACGCCGTCCTTACGTACAAGCGCCCGAGACGGTCTACTTAACGAGACACCGGTTCGTTTCCATAGCGATTGCAATAATTTTTATTAAAAAGTACTGAAACCCGGCATGTCGACCGGCCGGACGTGAACGGTTTCTTTTTTACGGACGGTCGTGGATCAACATTTCCGTTTGAAATTGCCCGTTTCCGTTCAACTCGCTTCGTTCGACCCTCAAAAGTGCCGACGAATAATTTCGTCCGTCACACAGAACGCGTTGTTCTTGTCGACGGTCGTAAAGCAACGTCCGAATCGAAACGGCCGTCCCTATACGCGAGGTTCGTCCACTCGCCACCCGAACGCGGAACAATTGTTGGCCGACAGACGACATAACGAACTCGACATTCGCGCGCGTTTCGATACGGCCGAAACGCGTTCAAGCGGTCGAATTCCGTTGACCAACCAACATCACGCCCTAACGCCATAGTTGTTACCGAATACGGTGACGACACAGTCGTCTATGACTTACGCTCTGACCCACAAGTAGCCGTACGAAATCATCGAAACCCGCGTGTCCCCTCTCGTTGGTGGCTAAAAATCGACGAATTAAAATCACGCGGTCTTTAAAAAAAGGTCAATCGTCCCCAACAAAACAAACAAATACCCTCCTCAGACACAGTCAAATGCCTAGGCTTATCACTCGACAAAAAACTAGACCTGTCGCGTTCAAAAAAAAAAAACTACTCTCAACCTCAGACTATCCCTACGTAAAAATATCGTTAAGAAATATTCTAAACTCGACTTCAAAACGAAAATTCTTATCCACCATGTACTCCCGAAATCCATCCGGACCTATGGCATCCAGCTCTGGGGCGCTGCCGAAAAATCCAATACAAATAAAATACGAACGTTTCGATCCAAAATACTCCGCCTAATCGCTAACGTCCCTCCGTATATAAAACTAATTACGCTTTCCATGACGACATAAATATATCACGTATCAAAGAAACTGCTAAACTTTATTTTAACAATTTTTACTCCAGTCTCCTCTGACACACTAACCCATTCTTCGTCTCAAACCTCCCCTTCAAATCTCTTCCCAGTGGTAACCGTCCCCGAAAACGTAAGTGACAGTGGCCAATGGACGCTCTTCGATTCTAGATGTATTTAAATTAAAAACACGCCGATCGTTGGATGGCGTCTTCAACTCGCGTCTTTCGCCATACATAATCCACCCGTTTTCGTATTGTTACTTTAGGAAACAACACGTTGTCGATTACTCTTAATAAAAATTATAAAAAAAAACCGGTCGAATTACCGTCGAAGTACGACACGACCAAGCAATAATACGCGATAATATTGCGCTGGTGACGCGCAGTTTGGCACGCGGAAATAGCGACGCTGCGGATACCGATCGTCTTGAGCACAAGAGGACCGTGTAAATTATTTACTTGGCTCGCGCGCGACAGACATATTGATAACTCGGCGAAACGGATATTGGACGAGGTACGAGGACATTGACGCTTTTCGTCAACTACTACGCGTATACAGGGCGTTTCCGAAACGATTCGTCCGATATTCGTAGGCTATACCACACGGCGTAACCGCGGTAAACGAAGCCACCGAGGACGTGCACGCGTGTCACGTCGGCGGTTTCGTCGCGGAATTCAATGACCCGTACGAAACGTTCGCGTTTTTTATCGGTTTTGCTATCGACGACGAACTCGTACGGCAAATTCGACATAATGTCAACGGGAAAAGAACGGTTTGATACCGTCGGGTTTTCGTACGAAATCATTCGAAAACAACGTGCCCCCGGATCGCCTTAAGTACACCGAACGCCTCTAGAATACGAAAACCGAAAGAACGCGTTCCAACGTTACTGGAATTTGTCGAATAAAAACTGCTCAAACTCGTCAACTATCGCGGGACGTACCCGCGAATACAATTCGCCAGCTAACGATTTCGCGACATTCGGACGTGTTCAATCGTCGTTTCGAACATTTACTACGGTCGACTTCGGTTTTTTCGTTCTCGGTAGTATTTTTTTCCTCCCGAAAACGACGTTGGTTACGTAGCAATTACCGCGCCGAACGATTTCAGACGACGACGACGACGACGGTCGAAACGCGTTCGGCTTTAACCTATTAGTAAATCGTGGATGGTTACCGGGTGGTAAGCGGTGGTTTGGCTACGATGTTCGGACTTTCGCGGCGTCGCGTATACGACGGGGTTAATAATAAGTATTATACGTGTTGACGCGGAACAAATTTAGCGTTTCGAAAGCCCACGCATTATCGGCTTAACGCGAAACGAAAAACCACGGGATTCGTATGTGTATATATATATAGCGTATTTTCTAAGTCTTCGTCGTCGTATATAATTAAACGCGGGGTTAGGTTAGAGAACGCGTTATCAATCCGATTACCGCGACTGCGGTTATTCGGCAGAGCAGCCGTTGACCGTTTTATTCGCGGACATACTAGAAATTCGGGGTGGAGGGCATCGCGTATTTATGGAACATGAGCGTAATAGCGTGGGACAAACACAGCGGGCAGCCCGTTTAGACGGGGACGTTTCCGGTGGGGAAAATAGGTAATCGCGCAACGCGGCGCCTAAAACGAGAACGGCCGACAGGTAAACGCCGACAACGAGATGCGGACGGATTTTCGATAATAAACGCGACGCGGTTTAAACGACCGTTTTCTTCCGGTTTCGTTGGCCGCGGAATTACTCGCGTAAAAGCCCGGTCCCGAGCGTCACCGACGCCGTTCGATTCGACCTCCGCTCGTTTTACGTTTACAAAACGGATTATTATAAGCGTTCGTCTCTCGCCCGTGACGAATTTTAGGCGTCCCGAATCAGCGCGATCTAAATCCGGAAAACGTTTAAATCGTCGTTGTCCACAAACGTCGTCGGCGTACGGATATAAAAGCCGATATTATCACGAATATTAAATACGAACGCGTTAAATAAATTTGTATACGTATGTATTTGTCGAAGGGCCGTCGTTACGGGTTGACCGCTAGACGATTATTTCTGGCGAATACGACGTCGCGCGAAAACACAACCGGCCTACGCGGCGATTCGCCCGCGAGTGCGAGCGGAAATTTTTTAAAGCGAAAAACCGCACGTACGCCGGAATCACTACGCGAACTCGATCACGGTCGGTGCCGCCGTTGCCGGGCACGTAGCGCGTAGAAACGCTACCGTCGTTCCGGTACCGAAACGCCGGACACGGTGGGAAACTATATCGCGCCGGGTGGTTCCGAAAATCTAACCGACCCGACCACCCTCACCATTTCGTCGCTGCCCACCCCAAACCCTTAACACGCCCTCGATGATACGGATATCTCGTACGGACGACGTGTACACATGCTATCGTCAATGTACGCGCGGTGTCTCTATACGAATATACGTATACGATAATACGATAATCGCGTCGCACACGCGACACGAACGGCTCTTTATTATTTTTTCGTTTCGTACCCGTGCGTGTGTATGTGTATGTATGTGTGTGTATGTGTGTATATATGTACGTATGTGTGTATAAATGTGTATATATGAGAATGTATGCGTGTATATGTGTGGATGTATGTGTGTGTGTGTGGGCGTATATGTGCGTGTGTATATGTGTATGTATGTGTGTATGTGTGTATATGTGTACGTATGTGTGTATATATATATATATGTATGTATGTATGTGTGTGCGTGTAAGCGAACGCGTGTATAATTTATATCCGACATTTCGTACGAATTTATTCGTTCGTTTTTTCGTACGACATAAACTATATACGCGGGCGCACGAGTATATTTTATTAAACGTAACGATTTTACGATTCGCGTAATACGTATACGAAGGCCGTCATCGGTCGAAAAATAAACACGTGCATGTAGAAGTGTATAACGCGAATAAGCGCGGAATAAAATACATTTTGTAAAACCGAGCGGTGTAAGGCGCGCGGGGGGGGGACTAAAATGGTCAACTGGTGCGTGCGTGCGAGTGTTTGTTTGTTCTTTGTCGGAAAAACGAAAATTAAAATTTCACGCGACCGTCCGGGCGTAATAAACACACGCGCGCGCCCGTCCGCGTTTTCGGCGGTGCCGTGTGACGGCTACTTACTGGATCCAAGCCCGATTTCGTTTAGCGCGATTTTCCTCTTACGGCGGTGCTTTTGTCGGGCCGAAGAAAACGAACAAACGACCGGCCCCCGGTTTCTCGTTTTTCGTAAATCGTTTTTTCGTGTTCTACTCGGATAACGATATTATTCGACGGTCGGCGACGAGTTTATTTAAGCGCCCTTCTCACGCAAATCGTCCGGGCGCCGCGCTATTTTCGAAAAACTAATTATTTCGTTAATTATACGTTTTTTTTCGAACGGCGTTGTTCCCTGTCGGTTTCGTTAAAAAATTATCGGATTTTCGCCGTCGTCGGGTGCTCGGCACTTGACGCCCGTGCCCGATGGAAAAGCGACTTGCGCTAGGAACTCCGCCTATTCGTTTCAGCGAGTTCCGAAAGTACGAAAATGGGTGGAATGGTCGTCAGAACGTGTACGCTCTCGCCGCCACAATCCGGCAAAAGGCGGTCGACGAGTTCGAAACGTACGCTATATATATCCGTTCTAATAATCGGGCGGAATCCGTCGCGTTGTACGCGTTAAAAATTATCTGGCCCGGGCGAACGGTTAGGTTAGATATTCAATATGATTGGACGACACGTAGCTATGGGGGGGCTGATGATGTGTCCCGGCCGGCCTTATGGAAACGAAGCTGTTCGTTTTTACGTTCTTCGGGACGGAGGATTGTCGCCCGAAACGCGAAATCGTCATTCGTCGTATGGCTGAATACATTTCGTATTCCCGTTAAGGACGCGTCGGTACGACGTGGTTATTTCACGCGAAACAGGTTGTCCGAAGTACCGGCCACGAGCCGGACGGCGGGTATTTATGTAGCGCCGATACCGAAACGAACGGCGGTTAGGCGCCGCGCTACCTGTTACGGGGGGGGAGACGTGTACGGTGGTGGGACACGAACACAACACAGACCGTCGAAACGGTTCCCGTTCTCCATCCAGACGCGCGTAATATTCGAAGGCGTGTCGGTTTTTTAGTGCCGGACGTACGAAGACACTTGAACGCGAACAGCTCGCCGCTATCCAATCCAATCGACAACGCCGCGGTTTCGGCTATTTCGTATTTCCGAGTCGTGACGACGGCGCCCATCCCGTCACAACGACGCGACTCTTTCGAGCGATTTCGAACCGCCGGCCAATCGTTGGCGACGTCCGTTCGTCCGTGACTGTGTACACGTTGCTCACGGCGGCGTTGACGCCCGTCGATTTACGGTAAGTAAATGGTCTTTGATATCGGGCCGCGATACTCGGCGGGTACATTTTCGACACGATAACGGCCGTTTCGCTAGCGTTCACGATGGGGTCCTTTCGTTACTAAAACCGGAACCACCGGTGCTTATACTTTACACGCGTATAGGTAAGTGGACGACTTTCGAACGGCACCGGGCCCGTGGGTCATTTCGTACGCGTACTACGAGCGCGCGTTCCTTTTCAGCGTGCCCTCGTAGCGCCGACGACGACCATCCATTCTGGCGTCCCAAAAATAGCCTATCGGCGCGAATTCCGTTTTTGTTTTTTTTTTCGTTTTTACTCGTCCGTCCAACACGTCGACTGTAACGACACGCGAAAACGACGAAACATCGGCCGGGACGAAGAACGCCGCGTTTTTCGTACATCGACTACCGAAAACGGAAATATTTTCGCGTAATTTCGACCGCCCGCGGCCGAGGGTAACGGCACAACACGACGTGTATACTTGTATATTACAAAAGTGTTAAACGAATAACGAGAACGTACTATGTACGTATTTACAATACACACGCAGCAGTTGTACCCCGCGGCCGTAAACCACCGTCCCGGGGTTAGGTCAATGTTGTACGTTTTCGTGAAAACGGAATGTTTTAAGCGACCCGTTCGAATAACCGTATACCACGCGAGCGGTTACCCGTTTTCGGACCACCGGTTTAATAACGACGGTAACGCCGTGTACGTCTTTTGTTCACACCGGCGGCTGTTCGTTCAGCCGGTCGTATAATACGTAATATAAATGCAATACGGCCGGAGGGTTTTCGCCGTTACGACATTTTCGTATTACCCCGTACCGGTTGGTTTCGGGTAATCCGTCCGAATTTGCGCGGAAAACGATTTTCGAACGGCTACGCGCGTTCATTTCTACGTTCTCGATGTTCCGCGTTTATGTAAATACTCCGTCCGTCCCGAACGGTCCCGTACGCGTCCGTCAAGTTGTCGCGCACGAGTTATCGACGGGCCGAACGCTAGAAGAGTTGACGTTTTTCAGTTTCCAACGAAATTACTCGACGCGGTTTTTCGTTGGTGGTAAATTCGACGAGTTCGTATTTTTTGACTCGAACGCGTCCTTTCCAGCGAACTATGGACGATAGTACTTCGATTCTGTTAGGCGATGTTCTAAACGCCGTTTTTAACGTGGCCAATTCCGAATCTTACAGGTGCCAGGTTTCGAAAATGAAACGAGAGACCCGTACATTCGTTAATTTTGATTTCTTATGAACAACAACAGCTGATCATCCGGTGTTTTCGAAGGTCACGTGAAAATTCGTAAATTTTGAAGACGCTTTTAAAGGTTTTTCGCGTTACAATGCCATTTCATTTATCGTCGTTTAAAAAACGTCCGGCTTTTGATTAAACGTAAACGGGTTTTTTTTCTCGCGATTAATCAAAAACGTCGAAAAAACGAAAAACGAACCGGATTCGTGGTTTTTACAATCGACTAACCCGGGTCCCGGTGCAACGTTCGCGTTAGGTTAGGTTTGTTTCTAGGACTCGTTCACGAGTCGTATATCGGCGATTGGATGATATGAGCGATCGTTCGCGCGCGTGGTGAATCCTCCTCCCGTATATACGTCCGGCGGGCACGTCACCGGAAATACGCGTTGGCGAACGATACGAAACGTGGGGACACTTGTTCGATCGTCCGAATATTAATTCGAGCGCACGTCTTGGGACGACGGGAAATCGAATTTCGCGTCACGTTCGGCCGACGAAATTTCGAAAAAAAAAATAGCGCGTCCCGAGCGGGACGGGCGGGACGAAAAATATGAATACGAAATTCCCGAGTAACCCCGAACGCGAACGAATTACGTGCCCCCTTCGGTACGCCTCCCGTCACACTCGCTCGTACGATGCGTCGGGAATTTTACGATCTCGCCGACGAATATTGCCCGAGGAGAGTTGACCACGGCGTTCGACGGTTCGGGGACGTGTTATTATTCGTCATTTCGAAGACGGCCGACATTTGAGCCCCGGCGCGGTAACCAACAGTTCGGGGTTCATAGTTGTAACCGTTCGGGCGCGTTCGTCGTAAATACGGCCGTAATAAAATGTCCGCCGAACAACGCGTAACCCGGCCGGCCATAAGCGTGTCGTTCCTAAAAGTCGGACGTGTAAAACTATATAAGTCGGCCCGGGGACTATTTCTGCATAATAATAAATAGCCCGCGAATGACGAACGAAACGTTTGGAATATTCGATTGCAATCACGACGCGACGAAGGAACGTCGTTTATAGGCGAAGAAGAATCGCGGTGCTCGAGGGCGCGCGTTCGAAAAGCCGCTGGACGGTGGCGCTGGTAGAGGGAAGGGGAGAATATTCGACGAAAAACGCTAATTCTTCTGGACGTTTTACGAAAATCGTTATTAAAAAAATCCGATCGTCTTCACGATTATACAGATATCGTTGTACTACGACGGGATCTAGTTGGCGGACCGTACTTAATGACGTTTTCGAAATACACCGGAAGAAAACTTGGAGAAAAAGGGTACACCTAACCGATTCCGGTCCAAGTTTTACGCGCGTACATATATTTATATAAATAACCGCAAACACGTTGTCTACTGAGTTGTCGAGACCAGGTAAAACAAATAACCAAAACCTTAATAAAAAATCCGACCGCGTTTAAACGTATGCCGCAGATTGTATACACGGGCCGTATACACGGTTCACCCGTTTACGTTCCCGGGAAATTGTTTCCGGACGTTTCTATTAACGTCGTTTCGCGTTCCGGGTTCGCGGCGACATTTCCGTACACGTAACGCCGGCGTTTTTCGTTTTTACGAAGTACGTCGTTTCCGTTAAACGGTTTTCGTCGTCGTATTTTCTTGTTCGGTATAAATCGAAATCGAAAAGTCGTACGAATTATTTTTAGGGTAAAACGTTCCGCACCTTTCCCCCCCACACACACACATCCACCTGATACGCTACACCGAAGATACGAACGCGCCGTCATTTTAACGTTCCGAAAACGGCGCGAAAATCGCCGAGCAAACGCTCGGACAAAGGTTTAACCACGGGAATAAAAAATCGCCCCCCCACACCCCGTATTTATTCGAATTACTACGTACGGATCCCAAGTAAATTACGTTCGACGATCAAACGGCTATTATTATACACACCGAACGATTAACTACTCGTATATGTATCAACTATTCCCGTAAACGTCGCGTGATACAATTATCGCGTTGGTGTTCCCGTCGTTTTATTCGACGTTACGAAAACTCGCGGACGACAGATCCGTATAAAATATTTGAAGTCCGTCGACGAACGAATATAAAAAACGACGTGATACGAATACGCGTAAAACCCCGAAGAAAAAAGAAAAGAAAGAACGAAAAGGAAGCGTAATAAAAGCAAAAAGAACGACAAGTGGTCTTTTACTTTTCTAGGATAATTCTGGTGCAGCCGACGGCAATTGAGACGAGGTCTAAACTATCGGACCGATTGTTCGCGCTAGTTTTAGTATCGATAACGTACGCATAGAAGTACGCGTAAAGTATAAATATATACGCTCGAATGATTCGGACGGTTTTTCGAATATTTTACGGAGAAATTCACGTACGAAGCTAATCGATATTCGGCGTTCGGAAGATCTCTGTAAACGGCGTAATTATTTATACCGGAGAATATGTTCGGATAACGCGCGTACTCGATTCCGTGTACAGAATATATATATATATATCGAGCGTCGACAAAAACGATGGAATCCGAGTAACGAAATTGAATTGGCTTATTCGCGTCGCGCGGTGGTCCGAAAACTTTGCGCGCTGCTAAAGAGAAGTGGCGTACAACAAAGTGAATAAATACGCGAACACTTTACGTACGGCTCGACGATTATATAAAATGACGACCGTTCGGCGGACGTGGTTCAAATAACGCGTACTAATCCGACTTTTTTTTTAAAGAAAATATATTTTGTTTACAACACCACGAATACATTGTGGACAAAATAACACGAACGCCCGACATATACACGATATTTATTTATTAATAAGGCGTTGGACCGCCGTTTGTTTATCTGTAATAAAGGGTTTCGCGATTGCAGCCCTTCCATAAATATTACCTTTGCGAAGCTCCCGTCGAACAATTTTCGTCCAAACAGTATTACTTAAGTGAGCGCTAAGTTCCGCCGTAACTTTAGCCGCGGTAATTTTATGTTGTCACAATCCGTTTTAACGTTCGTCGGCTCCGGTCAGTCGGCTTCGGATTTCGCCCGCCATTCTGTTTGGCCGACGATGGTGTTTTTGTCGTTACTGTGCGGATACACAGTCTCCCTCGGCACGTTCAACGATTTTGATGTTTTCGTAACAGACGCTCTCGCTAATCGAGCACCCACGATTCGCCCTCTTTGGAAGTCCGACACGTTTTATTTTGAATTTATTCTAACGTTCGTAGTATAACTCGCTTAATACACTGATATATAATAAATAACGACTATATTCTAATAATATACCAATATCAGCGAAACGAATTCAGTGCAGCCAACGTGCAACAATTTATAACTATATTGCACGGTGTTCGCGTTATTTCGTCTACCCCCTGTATATATATATATATATATATAAATAAACATGGGAATATCCCTGAGTCACCGCTTTCAATAACCGGCGCGTCGTTCGGCGCCTGTATTGGTCGTGAAAAATTACTAAGGTTTTCCGATGAATAATTGATTAATCCTTCCACGGCGAAAACTGTTTTTGAACAATGCATAAGGCGACGGCCTAATCAATATATGGCGTACGCGCGCGCGTGCTTGTGTGTATGCGTGACCAGGGGCTAAAACGGACATTTTGACAACCCTCGTGTATCGTACGTACGTATTTTTATTCAAATTATTCGTTTCGCGATATTATTCCTACTCTCCGTACACACAAGAACCGGCGGTGCGTGGTGCGAGGGATTGCCGGCTAGTAACTGACCGGCGCTTGAAAGTTTTTTTTCTTTCAGCGTTCGAGTGTCGCCGCGCCGTTTGCGTACGCAACGCCGGTGATGCCCGTTCCAATTGTGTATCGATCGAGTTCACGAACGAATTCGAACCTAGCGGAAAATAACGATCGAATTCGTTATTTTTCGGCGCGTTCGGGAAAATTCCTGTCCACGGCGCGACAGCGTCGTTATCGAAACGAACGACGGCGTTTCGAATGTAAAGACCGAATACAAAATACTTGTATTCGGCACCTTATTGACGACCGTCGAACGAACGTCTATTACTGTACGACGGGGAAACACTCGTCGGTAACGGAACTAGAACTATCCGAACAAAAATATAGTTTAATAGCGTGTACGCCGCCGGTATAGCGTGCGAACGAAGGGGGGGGGAGTGTGTAATTTTGATCGATGTCGTCGACGACGTGAAAAGTTTCGTTTTCGTAATGCGATTGTAGCGGCGGCGAGTATAAAGAATTTACGCGGCTGGCGTTAGCGAAAATACAAATTCGAAATACCCGAGCGCTATTCGTCACGCGAAACGGATTGTATCCCCGGACTTGTTTCGCTGAACTCGGCCACCGAAAACGCGCGGGCACGATATATTCGACGAAATAACCGGCCGTTATATACATTCACCCCGTCCACGGGCGAGACGTATTGAATAACAGACGCGCCGTCGTGTTCGGATACTGATTAAAGTCGGTCAAGAGCTGTCGGGTCTTTCGTTCACCCCGCGCTTATCTGTCTCGTCGCGAACGTATTATTTAATATATATATATATATATTAGTATAGTTTTAGAAAGATTTCTGCGTCCTACGTGTAAAGTAGACTTGGATCTCAAGTTTTATTTACGTTTCCAAGAAGCTCACGGCGAAGACCTAGTGAAATCGTTTAAAGGTGAGCCATGATTTTTGTAAAAAAATTTAAGTTAACACGCGGTAAATGTGTGTGTGTATATAATGTATACACCCGCTTATTTAATTACGATTATTCGTTCGCTTAGATTTATTCGGTAAAGCCAAAGAGAAAATTCTGAAAAACGATATTAGAAAGCAGCGTTTCCCAACTTCTTTTACTTACGGAACCCTTGCAGGAGCTTGAACATTTTGAAGAACCCCTATTACAGGAACCTTGATATTTTATCATAGGATAAGGAAACATAAAAATAATTTTTATATTTTCCCAAATTTCTCACGGAACCCTTGGCGCCGGCTCACGGAACCCTTAGGTTCCGCGGAACACCCGTTGAGAAACGCTGTTATAAAGAAAGGAGAACGTCGCCATGTCTGGGAATCTCGAGAAACCGGTTGATTTTCTTTTTCGCTTTAAATCTGTCGTCGCCAACGATATATAACGGTTGTTGTTTCCTCGTGATTACCGCTTTTATTGAACGGCGTACGACACAATTGGCGAACGGTTCGAACGAACGTTCGTATTCTCGTGATTCCCAGCAATTATCCGGCTCAGGAACGCCGTTTACGTTTCGTACTTATGTACGTTTGTCTAGTAAATATAACGACCCTACGATCCCCGTCGCCCGGGACGACGGGAACATTATTCGGCACGACATAACGGATTATAATGGAGCGGCGGGACCGTCGACGGGTGTAGAACGTACACGAGGAAAAAACGCGGGCAATAGCGCGACTATCGTAAACGATTAACGGAACAAACGCTATAGTAACGGATCGATACCGCGGGCCCGTCGTTTCCGACGACAACGGTTAATGGTGGCTCGAGCTCGGCGGTTATTCGTTCCTTTGCCGCCGTATCGTATAATAATAATAGGCGACGCTTTTCGGCGTATGAATATCCGCCGTCGTCGCCCGAAAACGCCGATTTCGTCGCTCTTCATTTTCGCCGTCCGGAACTACGCAGGGATAATTCGGCGGGACGTTCCCTCTCCTCCGGTGGCGTGATACGCGTGTACACCTAGTCGGATTATTCGAAACGTCCCCGGAAATCACGCGCGGAAGGGGGGGGGGGGAAACAACGGTAAATTGTCGACGTTTCGGAAAATGTTGGCGTTCGGAAATAACAGGCGCGCCGTACGATACGCGAACGCGTCGGCGCAAACGTCGTTCTCGTTGTCGGCCAATATTCACGCGAGAAATCGCCGACAGATCGTTCGCGTTCGTTACGCGTATTCGGAATACGTAAAAAACGCCGTTCGGCCGTCGGCGCGCTCTTCTACGGGGACGATAAATCCCGTACGCGCGCCCGTAACGTAATAACGAGGACGCCATTCGACATTTCCGTTTTCCGAACGACGCAACCGATACGAAACCGATCGGCGACCCGTATGTACGACCGCGACACCGCGGAAGTTTCGGTCGATTATACGCATTGTACGCCGGACAGAAACGATATTTCGTCGTCGACCGTCAAGTCCGTTTATTTCGTACGTACGTAATATAAACGCACGGTCCGGACGGCCTATACACGGTGTACGGGACGACAAGTCTGGTCGTATATTGTCGACTCGTGTAATCCGTTACGCTTGCGCCGCGGACGCCAAGGTGGGACGATACCCAACCCCGTTTACGCCAGGGGGCCGCTCGAATATATATATGTATATCATTATCGAGCGATTTTTCGGAAAACCGTTTCCGTTCCCCGCCAGGACGTTACGGGTTTTCGGTACGCTTCGATTATCGCTCGGGAATTTCAACGCGATCGTTCAAACGTACTGGTACGCGCGTGACGAACAATCGTTCAAAAACGAGTGGCGACAACGTGTACAAAAATGACGATACCGTTTTCGGTCCATTTTTCGCGCCGCTAATTAATAATCGTAATCGCGTCTGATAGACAATAAGGGGCCTACCCACCACGTACCGATGAACCGATTGAGATAACTCGTTCCGGTTGTTCAACTCGATACGAATGGCGTCGTTGAAACTTTAAAAAAAAAAAAAACAGTCACGGTCGGTAATAAACTACGACCGATGTCCGCCGCCAATCGTCCGGGAAAATGGCCGTCCGTGTTTTTACCGACGCGTCTGCGCGATTACGCAACTTCCCCGAACAATTTGTCTACCGAACGTGACGAACAATTGTTTTCATTTTATCCGTATAAAGAATTCTACGGACGACGACATAAGCTTGTGTACTATTATATATATATATATAAAAAGAAAGAGCGAGACAGAGAATAAAATCCGTAGAAATATTTAATTACGCGAAATGTACGTTATTCGTGCAGAACGTTCCGGGTGCGTAAATTACTCGCGCGAAATGTCCTTATTAAAAACGCGCACGCTATAATAAAAATAACTACGGGAAATGAAGTACGTGTTGTGTTCGATTGTACGCTAAGCCGTATTATAATTGTAATTTGGACAAAATCTAACGCGTGTATTTACGCGACAGAAATAATGTGGTTCCGGCAAGTTCGCGGTTATTTACCGATCTCAGTCCGTGCGACGGGGATGGAAATTTCGCTTTAAAACGACTAAAAATACGACCGACGTTTATATTCCACTTACTTATGTCACTATTTACGAGTTTCGAATATAAAATACGCATACCTGAAACATAAAAAAAAAGAGTAAAAAATAAGTTTAACGTTAATATAATTAATATATATATCTCTTAATGGAAATTTACGTTATTTATGTTTTTAACTACTCGATATTTTATATATAATATATAGAGCGAAAATAAAGTTTCAACTACAAACTTACTCGGGGAAAACCTTTACCATTTTTAAAAAGAGATAGCGGTAATGGTAGGTATAAAAATTTATAAAAAGTTGTTTAACCCGTAAGCTTCTTTTCTAGATTGTTGTGGGGATCGATTTTCAACGTTCCAATTAAAACCATATGAAAAAACCGCGATAATAAAAAATATTCCCAACGGCTTAAATATTTCTCGTTACGTCGTCGAATATTGTAAAAACGATATTTCGGTACTAACGTTACACTTATATCGTTTCCAAATGAACGCGATTAATGTGAAAAAATAGTGTCGAATCAAAGCGATAGGTTAAAACGAAAAATCGAGTTGGAATTTAATTTCCGGAAACGCTAAAAGCTTCTAATAAAGAAGACGAGCTTTACACGTTTCGCTCGTTAAATGTCCGACCAGCGAGGTCTAATATTTCGCGCGTGACCTTGTATTCGCTCGACGAACTTGTTCCATAAGAAATACGTCCGACGTCACGACGCGACACGGGGCATGGAGTATTCGATTTTTCACAACGCGGAACCGTCGTTTCGTGTCGCGGTATATTGTTCGATAACCGAGCGGGAAACATCGTTAGGTTAACGCTCGATCGTTGAACGGTAAAAGGATGTTTTCGAAAAGTCCCGTCGTCGATCAATTTTCAAACTCGTACTCGCGAAACTTAGGCCAAAACGGATACGTTCGGATACGCACGCACAACGCGATCGGCGTAGTTTCGATCAACGTACTATGTATATACACTACGAGCCGCCGACTAAACGCGGTCGACCGATTCCGAATTTCCCGACACGTTGCCGGTGGTACTATTTCGATTGTTCGGCGCACGAGCTCTCCGTATACTTGAGCG
>JAIPRN010002093.1:0-34790 GCA_025469175.1 Geopemphigus sp. TES_GeoC_2020 | reverse complement strand
CGTTATTGGTTTTGGGCCGTTTTCGATTCGGGCGCGCGCGTGCACGCTACTATTCGCGAATAGAGCCGGACAACGGGCGCTCCGTCAACCGAAACCGAATTTCGTTCGATTTATTGGCTGCTCCGGAGGTTTTCGCCGTTGGATCGCGACCGGCGCCCTCTTACCGTGGCGGTCCACCTAACTAAACGTACTTATCACCGATACGGGCCGGCACCGTTCCCGACTTCGATCCGTCCGTCACTGTCTAGCGTGTTTCTGGACACGAACTATTTCGCTTTGGTTAGGTACGTGAAACAAGTAATTTGGTTTAAAAAAGGTCTTGATTAGGGATATCGAAAGGTTCCGAATGGTTTATCAGTACGTCTGAATAACTCTTTATGTTGGAGATAGGTCGGCATCCAAGGCCCACCGCTAGCCGGCATGGGAGCCAAAATAGCGCGAGGAACGCGCCGTGAAAAGCTCGTTCCGTGTTGACCACCGACGTCAACTCAAAATCTTGTCGGTACCACGGGGATGGGGAGCCCCACTACGAACCGGCTTGCCGCTTGGCCGAGGAGCCTTTTTTGGCCGAAACGTGGTGGCTGTGTGACCGGTGCCAGACAATAGAATCCCTCAAACCCACTCACCCGGTGGGGGACCGGCGTCCAAACGACGATCGTCGTTCCGATCCAAGAATAGGACTTTCTATGGTTCGGTGCTGATGGTGCCTATGACGACCCGTCACGTTTGTCACGAACGACGACGCGCCTTGAGTAGCGCCTAAGAGAAGGCACGTCGTAGAATGGTTCAGCCATCAAACTCACGGAATCATTTCGTGTCTCCGGTTAAACGAAACAGTCAACTATGTTCCCTCTGGGTCACTCTGTATAACGTCCGCGATGTCGCCGAATAATCGTACCGTACACACGTACGTACATATATATATATATATATATATATATAATACGTGAAATTCCTCGGTCGCGTATTTTTTACGCGCACGCGCGGTTGATTTACGTCCGTAATAATAATAAAACGCGCTTCTCGGAGTCAGGAAACTCGTCTGGTTTTTTCCGTTTATCGCGGACGACGATCGTATCCGCGCCGAATCCACGTGACGACAACGACGACGACGACGACGACGACGACGACAACGACAACGACGACCACGGAGGTAACGAGTGACCCCGACGTCCTTGGAGATAATGATAATAATAATAATAATAATACGGGCGACGGGAAGGCGCGCGCAGGACCGGCGGAGGTTTTACACGCGCGTGTGTACGTACGACGATCGGATTCTCTCGCCGTGGGATGAATGAAAGATGGTCGACGGCGATACGGACACGCGCCCGCGCGCGCCGGATACCGAAAACCGATATATCGTACGTCTAATTACGTCCGTACGGCGCGATAATAACGTTTATAAATCCTTTACGGTTTCCCCCCCCCTCCATCCCATCCCCCCTGTTTCGTACGTAAGTGACACTACTATCAGCGCTGTCCCGTTCTCCTTCCCCCCGAAACCCGGAGAGCCGAACGAACGAGCGCGACTGTCGTTTACATCCGTCGGTTGTGTACGTACGAACACGGACCCGCGTATCTACCGTAGACGATCGTGATCGATACGCGATGGCCGTGCGTCGTAAATAAATCGTATCGATTTTCTCCGTCCGATACGAACCGCGCAAGTACACGGGACGGGGCGCGCGCCGCTCATCGGGCCCCCCCCCCAATATTCTTCCATCTCGCGCACGCGTACCCGACCGTACCACCGGTGAACGCGATGAACCGGAGACCGCGGATTCGGACGTAAATGACCCCCCCCCCTAATCTGGGCCGACGGGAAAACCGTTTGTGGACGCCTGTACGCCGTCGGTTGTTTTCCAAGCGCACGCGCGGTTTTTATCGTAGACGCTTTCCGCCAAACCATCGGCCGTTTAATATTATAACGAGAGGTCCTTCCCGGGCGAACGTTGAACGTTTTCGATGTTCGCGGGACAATCGTGACGGTCGTACACGGACGAGTATGGGTAAGTGGGGTGGGGGTGCATGTTTTGCATGTGACCGTCTCGACGGATCAATCGTACGCGACGCCGACGCGAATTCAATTCCGACTGCGTCCGTCGCCGGCGCGTTGTCCCGGAGACTCGTTTCGGTTATTAAGCGGTCGCCCGGAGTAGTACACCGGCGCAGACACGACGATAACGATTTTAATTCGTAGTGTCCGATACGGACACGCCGTGGTGTGTGTGTGTGTGTGTGTATTTTACGTACACCGTAGCAGTGCGTGACACCACTAAACGTCACGTTGATTTGAGGTTATTCAACCTTATTATCGTTACTGGTATAATACGCGCCAGGTAGTTAACGTATCGTCGTCGCCGGGCGAGTGCGGTGAACGCGTTTAACCGAACGTTCCGTACGCGGTAAGTGATTTTCAATATATATAAATATAAAAAGACGAACGTACGGAATAGACGTGAAATAATCGTATTATAAAAACTGGCGGCGCCGGTACCGTACGTTCGGGGCAAAAAAAGACGAAAACGACTAATCTATGGTAGTCGCCTCCCCGTAAACGGCCGATGGAATCGTTTGCCGTTTAACGGACTAGATAAATACTTGGACGCGGCGGCGCGAGCTTCGTAACGTAACGCCGCCGCCGTTGTTTACAACGCACGTATCAGTACGCGCGGCCGCTGTCTATTTTAAACTCGTAATTTATCCGAATTTTATCGCCATACTAATCCCCCCCCCCCGGTCGTGCGCTTAAAACTGTTATATTTTTCGAACTCCCCCACCGGGATACACGGATTACTAACGGTATATTTTAAGCCCGCGGTATATCGATAACTCGTAGGTTAGACACACGTGTATATATATATATATATACATGTGTGTGTGTACGTAGGTCCAGATAGATTACGCGATAGAATATTAACAATAATAATAATAATAAATATATACGATTAATAATACGTAAACTCGGGCTCGCCCGCGCGCGTACACCGACGTGTATGATTGACGCGCGTCCGTTCGGTCGGAGGTTAACGTCTATATCGAATTACACGAACGCGATCGCGTTAAACGTACTCCGCCGGTCGAACGATGTATATATATATATTCGGAGCATTGGCCGTATGGTGGGGGTTGGGGGATTAACGTTTTACGAACCGAAATAAAACGATATCTGGAATTAGATCGCGGGTCACGGTGTGCCGGCGAGGACCGTATTCGCCGCCCGCCCGGAATAATTATACCGTCGTAACGACTACGATGTCGACACTATTCACGTATCCAACGATTTATACTATATATACCGTACACGTATATATAACGAGACGTTACTTCGATATACGCGTATATATTTAGTCGGGAAAGGCGGTTTTTTTTTCGTGTGCTATCGAAGTCGCGCTACTTATGACAATAATAAATCGCCAACGGTTTTGGAGCGGTGAGGAGGGAGGCGTAAAAACGTTCCGGGAATGCGACGGCGTCGTCGTACGTTTCGCGAACGGGCCAATTGTACGCTTTCGCGGGTACGGACGAAACACGGACGGGTCTTGTTGGCGAAAACGATCGTACGGCGACGGTATCGCGAGCGCGGGACGATTGGTGGACGAGACGACGCCACCACTCGGCCGTCTCGGTAAAATTCGAAACGCGTAAAAGTGAACGAACGAATCCGTCGTTCCGTTTAAACGAAACAAAATCGTTCCCGTGTAACAAAATAATAGCGGTAGGGGCCAACGCGATTTCGTGACGTACGTCCCGTGGAAAGTCCTTTATTCGCGTACGATATTCTTCCGAAAGTACCTCGGACGCGTTCTATATATATATATATTGTTGTGGAATACGCGCGCGTACCACAGTGACGGCGAGTCACCGAAATTCGGTTGGGGGGTTAGAATTCGAGTGGGCGTCCGAGAAAAACGGTTTTTTTCGCGGCAGCGAAGGAGTACTTGGGGAGGCCGAAATTCTCCCCCGAATACCGTACCGAAATGGTAGTAAGTAAATTCGTAGCGAAACGGTTGGATAAAACAAGACTCGTAGATTACCGGTGGGGCGAAGTGAGCGGGTTGGAGGGGGAATTGGTCCGTAACGTTCGAAAACCGCGTCGACGTCGGTATTGAATTATCGCGACGATCGACAACGGACGCACGACGACGCCAGCGCGGGTATCTAATATATAAAAAAAAAACCACCGTATCCGCGACTCCGTAGATCGGCCGACGACGATTGGTCCATTAACGCGCGTCGTTTCGTCACCGAGCCCACCGCACAAGTCGTCCGTACCCATTGCTCGCGGTTTCCGAACGTCGTACACGCGTCCGAAACCGACGCGCGATATAATAATAACGTTCGTCTCCTACGGTCAGTGGCGTATTAACGGGGAGATAACCCCCCCCGAAAATTTTTAGGAAAATTGAATTTCTTACGAGACGTATATGTTTAATCGATAATAACGAAAAACTTTAATACTTTTAAACTTCAATACGCGTTATAATATATCGCGTTCGTTGAAAACGAATAATCCATTAAAGTTCATAACGTGTCCTGTTTCGTTAGGGTCGTCCGATTTATTTATTTAAAAATTAACCTCCCCCCCTTCCCCGAAATTCTGGTCCAAGTACGCCACTGACTACGGTTATTACGAGTGCAGGGAGGGGGCCATCTGCGCGCTCACGTCGCCGTTGTATTATAACACACGGGCAGACAATAGAAATATACGCGGCGGCCGATAATAACGGCTATTGAACACGCGAACGCGCATAATCGTCGTATATATTTCGATTTTTATCGCGATTATTATTCGCGGACAGCGGTAAACACACATACACACACACGGGCGCGCCATTATTCGCGGCGGGACTTAAACGGCTATTTATTTATATACCCCGTAGTTAACCTCAAGCGCGCGCGAACGACACGAAAAAAGTGGCGCGCGCGGTCGCTCGTTTTACATAATACGCGGCAATAATAATAAATAAAAATTTTAAAAAATACATCGAACGGAGACGAGTTTTTTTCGCCCGGTCGCCAAATCTATTGGCCACCCCTCGCCGCCCGTAGTACAATGGTGGTCGATTGATCGAATAATATGTATATATATATATATATATACACTACGCCCGTACACGAACGCGAATCGTATTTAGGAGAATTAATTCGCGAACGAGCGGCGCGGCGGTCGTGTCGATCGCCCGGAGTGGTGCGGCGATCACCTCCACCCACCCGGACGTTGTCGATTGTTTATCACGCGCGCGCTCGTTTATATATATATACGACGACGACGACATCGTATACACCGATCAAATGGGTTTTGTTTGGACGCGATTCCGAATTATGATTACCATTACCGGCGCCTCCACTATTATTATTACTGTACCGCCGAAACGCGAAACGGATACGATTGAAAAAAAACCCCCCCCCCACGGGACCGACCCTTCGGAAAACGACGTTTTCGTTACGTATTTCGTCGAGTCCGTCGCGGTCGTGTTTACAATTCAGACACGCGTGACGTCAAAGGGACACACTCGAACGACGGATATTCGCGTACGACGGACGACGTCGAGGCAAACACGCGCGCGTATAACGTATACGATTAAATATATATATATAATAGCGCGCGTGACGGACGCGAAGTGCGTGTGTACACATAATCTATATGCGTACGGGCCCGCTCGAGTTGCGCAAATCTTCTTTGACCCGGACGGACCGGCGAAAATTCCGAAACAATTCCCGACGTTCGAAATGTTTGCTTTTCCGCTCGTCCTACACGCGGCGGACGTACATTTACGGGGTTACGGGCGGTTGCCGCCCGGGGACGGGACTGAGTGTCCCCCGTCAACTTTGCCCGTTCCGAAACCGTAAAAACTCGTCGGTTTGTTATTCGATAATCGGCGTCCGAACGATTCGCGTACCCGAGGGACGTCCGTGCGTATTTACGTCGGTATGTGTACGGCGCGGTAAAAAGTTAGCGGCCGTAAACGGGTTACCGAACCGAACGAAATGGCGCGTACGTTTCGGACAAATCGTCCAGCGCGCGTTCCTAACGACGGCCGTTTCGCCGGACTTGCGAATTCGATCGGAACGCCGCGTACTATCCCAATATACTAATCGACTCCGACGCGCTACACTCATTCGCGTGCACGAGCAAAAATCGTCCAACGACCTCCGGACAAGGAGATAATTTTACGTTATGGTTGTACACGTATAGACCACTAATGAACACACATAACAGATTAACTGTGTATTTTGGTAAACTTTACAACGACTTAATATAAACTCCCGTCTGACTGCTAAACACGCGCACTGCGTATCGATCTACGCAACTTTGTAAAAGCGTTTACCTCGAAAACTTTTCACCGAGCGCCGTCGGTATATTTCGCGTTACGCGCGGCGTCTGTAACACCTCGCCGCCTCAAATAACGAACACGAACGGACGGCAAAGTGTACCCCTTACCGTGTACGTCGCGAGACGCGTACGTGTTGTTGTTTCGGCGTTTGCCGTCGACGGCGTTAACGATAACAACGAGACGGATCAACGGCGTCGCCGCGTGTTAAATAAATCAACGAATAGACACCGTACGCTGTACGATTGGAAATACACAAAAGGGACGGCGACCGGAAGATACCGGCGCGCTTTTCACTCCGAGTGTCTCGGCGAATTCGGGATACCGAAAATAGGAAAAAACGCGCGTCGAAACCGGTTTCGTTTCCGTCCAAAAACGCCACGAAACATTCCGTTTGGACGAAAAGTACATTTTATAAAAGAAACGTTCGAAACGCGCTCTATTATTTAAACGTAATATGGCCGCGAATGGTTTATTAATGTTTCGTAAACCTCCTCGTATTCCGCGAGCGTAGTAGTGTGTAAACGATAAACGTAAAACGTATCGCTTTTCATTCGCTCGTCGGCGTTCCGAGATGGACGCGATTTATTTTTTTTTTTAATTTAATCGTTACGTCTCAATACGCGCGAGTACCGTAAAGCCGACAAAATACCACCACTCCGTATCGTACGGAATCGCAATTATTATACAATCTCGCGCGCCGACCCCTACTAATGTTTATTAACCTACGTAATTAATAGTCCGCGGCAAATCGGTAGCTCGTCGTTTCGAATAAAATAGTGTTTCGTTAAACTTCGTCGCTTACGGAACGTAAAACGAAACGAGACGATGAACGGCCGTCGATTCCGTTCATCGTAATATGCGAATCGGACGAACGCCTTGCCGGTGGACCGCTCCGTGACCACCCCACACAGATTCCTATCCAAATCCGAATAGGAATCAAAATTATTATTACGTCTATTACGCGCGATCCGTTAATATAATCGCGATCGTCAAACTCGCAAATGTTTGAAAATTACCCACGAATACGCGCGCGTAAGAATAATAATTTCCCGGGAATAAGTTTGTCGATGACGACGTAATCGATATAGATTTAGGGTGACGAGCGCTTAAGGAAAATTCGAGTACCGCGAAAATGTCCGTTTCGAAACGAGAATAAACGCCGTTTGTTTATATTTCGTAATCGGGATCAGATCCCGAGTTTAAATGCCATAGAGAAGGCCTTTTGACCGCAATAATACCCTTCGGACGGACAAAAACGACTTATTTTTCTCGCTTCTGAATTAACGAAAAAAAGAAAACGATTTATTTGGAAAATAATATCGGAGGAAGCGTACCGGTTCTATAATTAACGAACAACACGTGTCGGCTACGGTCAACATCCACCGGCACCTCTTAACGGGTTTCTTATTCGAGAATTTCGGGCGTTTTCCTTTTTCGATTTTCGTCGATTTCAACGCGTTCGCGTATTTGTTCCCATCACCCTCCTCCCCCCAAAAAAAAGTACGCCGCCAGACGGTAATTTGTTTTCGTTCGGCCGCAACCTAAATGTTGACCAATTGTACAACGGCGGCGTGTCCCGCCCGTCCGTCGTAAGAACGTGTCGTACGAAAACGAAATTTCACGGAACGTATGATAATTTTGAATTGTCCGATTTCACGCTAAGCGCTCGTGCACCGTACAAGTACGCGCTATAAAAAAACATCGAAAAAACGCGACGTGAAAATGTTGAGAAAAAAAAACGCCCTACTAAAAACGGCGGAAACGCGGAGAAAAAGTGAAAATTTCGCTTTCAACGTCCGAAATACGGCCGAATAGAATTAATGTACGCGTGTTCTAAAGTATTCACTCACTTCCTTCCACCTAACCCCCCCCAAAAAAAAAAAGAAAACCGCTCGTTTGAAATCCGTGCTCAACTCGGAACATCCCCACCCTCTTGTCCCTTTCACCTCGTGAGAGTAATCGTAGGCCAGGACGATCCCCCCCTCTCCCCCGTCACGAGGGCGCATTAGTCGTGTAATCGGACGCCACGTCTCGCCGTTCCAGATCCGTCGTGTTTATTTAGCCGGCCGACCGATCGGTCAAAACAAGACCCGACCGCTTCCAACCCCCCCCCCCTCCAATCCCAACCCCCATCTGTGTTTACAACATTACCGGCCTACGGTCACCGGTGTCACGTCCGTCGGCGCGGTAATATACTTACCCAACGGGTAAGTGACAGTCGTCGACAATTTGGAAATACGTTCGTCGTCCGGCTATTTCGAAATTTTCCCGACCGGCCGCCACCTCGTCGCGTATTTCTTACATACACGTCCGAACGGTCCATTTTATTCGATCGCGCTCGAGTATTTTAATTTACCGTTTTCGGGACGACGCCGCTTTAATATAAATTCCGAAACGCCGACAATTCCACTCGCCAACTGCCGCCGCTGTACTTACTGATAACCCGGACGATAGTTCATCCGCGTGTATTCATTATAACGAAGCGCCGAAGGTAAAAAAGTTACGAAAATCGGTCCCTTTTTCGGCCACTTCCGTTGTCGCTGTTCGTCCTACGTTCCGAAACGCCTAACCGAAAACGTCCGCACGCGTCAAACATACTACCGGTCCGTCGCGATTGGACACGAAATTCGCGCGGACCGTTTTCCGCGTCGGTCACGTCGTCGGCACGCTCGTATTTTGAACGAAATACGTCGCGCCGACATGCGTCCGAGACGATTATACCGTCGTAACCGTCGGCCGAACGTTCGTGCGGAATTGAAAAGTCGACTAGGGAACGTAGAAACGAAGCGACTTTTTCGTCACGCCATCGACCGGATGAAATCGGTTAGTATTCGTCGGATTCGGAACGGACGGAAAGGGGCGGAAAAGAAAAATTTCCCGATCTCCGGTAATAATATACCCCGCCTGTTGTATCTTATATATATATATATTAAGATGAGTAAACACGCCCGTGACGTTGCGCCGTATATATATATATATATCTTTACAAATATAGGGGAGATTTCGAGAACAGTGCTTTTAAATAAAACTCGTACACTTTGACGTATATAAATAATATCGTGTAATACAATACCGAAGTACGAAAAAATTCCTAGGAAGGGACCGGTAATATATATATATACGTGTGCGTACGAGGATACGAACCCCACGATGACGATACGGACTTTGAGCAATATTTACTCAGCGCCCGTACACACGCCGCATATTAATAACGCCGTTTTCGTTTTTTCGTTTCGGGGGAACGTAATGATATATGGAACGCGCGCCGGCGAAATGAAAACGGTAGTAACCGTCGTCGTTCGCCACGGTACGAATCGATTTCCATCACGTTTAATCGTCGTAACTCTCGTCGGCCGTGGCGAAAGTGTCTCCCCCTAATTCACGGACATTCGGACGTCAGCGTGTCTAGACGTGTTCGTGACCCGCGGCCCTAAAACGAACCGTCCGTTTCGCCACACGACGGCGCCGCCGTACCGCTTTTTGAGAACGAAATCCGCCAACGAGATCGGTCGAAAGCTGTGGCCGATATTTTCTTTCGTCAATCAACACGGGCCGCGGGGAGAACGTTTATTCGAACATCGACCGAGGTCGAAATGATTCGCCCCACGACAAAATCGTCCAAAAACAAAAGCCTATCGACGAAACCGATTTAATAAAACGAATTACTTTGACGTTCCGATTTCCCACATCAAGTGTGACGATTAATCGGAAACTATAACGTCCGAAAATGCCGAAAACGGAACGAACGTTTATCGCGTACGTACGTTCGTTACGATTCTACGCGTTTAATATTCAAACACGGAAATGACGTTCTCATATTCGGCCTTCCGAATGGTCTACCGGTCGCTTTTCGACCGATCGGTGTAAATCCGTACGTCGCTTCGTCGCCGCTCGATTTTCGCGTACTATCCGCACGATAATTTCGGGCTCTCGCGGTTCGAGGAGAACGTCGTTGTGTTAGGTAAGTATGCGCGATGAAGACGTGAATAACAGGATTATACTCGCGCGTATGTATGTGAACGAACGAATGAATGAACGCGCGTGTGTATATATATATATAGATTTGTCGCCGCGGACGTCTGAAGTGTCGACGGTAAAAGAAATCTCGTATATAAGACCCAAAGAAAAGGTATATATATATATATATATTGAGTCGCGAGACGGGGGCGAAATTACATTGTGTATACACGCACGAAACGAAAAGTGAAAAGAACGAGAAAAGAATGAAACGAAAACACAAAATACGAGCGGAGAAGATTATATAGCGCGCGAAGGGTGACAATAATAACGCGCGCGATGGGGCGGTTAGGTACGCCGTCGTCGAGAGGATAAAGCGAACGAAAATACTCGATTTTTTTTTTTCGTCGATTCGTACGATACGTATATAATATACGAAGATATTATAGGCGATTTTAGGATGACAAAGTTTAAAAAAAAAAAAGATATGTATACGCCCGTGTATATATATATATTGTGGCGTACGCGTGTGTGCGTGTATGGTTATACGCGGTATTTATACGCTTGCCGATAAATAAAAAATAAAAACGGAATAAACGGAACCTTTAAGTCGAACGAATACCTATATATGCGCGCGAGCGTATATAATAATACGCTATATTGTAGCCAATCCGAACGATCGCTGAGAAATGATAACGCATTATATTATTGGCGTTACCTATATATATATATATATTAAAGTTACTCCTAAAATAGGACTGTATTTTTTACGAGTGTCTAGACAGGTTTATGAGCCAACATGAATTATATTAATATCATTTTTATTTAACTTTAACCCTGCCCGGTTCCGGAATACGCGTACGATTTATTGTATTACGAACATTTATTTCGCGCTTGTCGCGTTTAGTATAGTTTTCTTTAAAACAACAAATATATACACGCAATATCGACTGGATAATTTTTATATCGAAATAAGAACAATTTGTAAAACGTCAAGAACTTCGGCGAATAAAAACAATCCCGCCGTAGAAGAAGCGAAATTGCGGCGCTATTATAGGGCCTCGTAAAAGCGACGAATAATTTCGATAATCGACGAAAACGCGAACAATCACGGTACGAAATCGAGACGTTTTTATATATATATATACGCGCGGTAGTTGTTCGCGTTTCCCAATTAGCCGCTAGAATTCTCGTCGAGGGTTTTTTGTCGCGGGCGTCGAAAAACCGAAATTAACGTTTCTCACTCGGATACATCGGCGGACACGGCGACGACGACGCGTTCTCGGTTTCCGGCGCGCAATCGACCGTTTCATCCGTACAACAATCGGATACAACAATCGCGTTTACGCGCGCGTCCTGTTAATTAACTGGCCATATTCTGAACGAAGTCGCGTCCAATTCGTACGCGTGTACGAAATCGTTCGACTTTCGTAAAAAATTACTCTCCTCCGGCTACACCGAAATTAATTCGATCGTTCCGAAAACGTCGCGGTTACGAGTGAGTTCCGCCGTTTCGATAGTTCTAACGGTTCGCGTAAAACTCCGGTCGGCCAACCGCCGCCGTAATAGACGCCCGAAATAACGACGGCCGCGTTTTCGGGCAAAACGTAAATCGACATTATCGCGCGTAAATATATTACTTCGGAATCGGGTGGGGCGAGGGGAGGTTAGGTTATCGATAGATCTGCGCAAATGACCGACACGGCTACTTGCGCGCATCCGAACGCGACGCCGTACTAGTCTCGTACGACGTTTAGGCGTTTAGAACGTCTGAAATGGCTCGGGACGATACTCGCGTACTAAACGTCTATAGCGTGACGACGAACGTCGTCGAGCGACCGGCGCGGGCGAAAACGACGCGTAAATAATCGTACCGATTTAACGAACGCTTTTAATGGACGTCAACGGTTACGAATATCTGTCGGCCGACGTCGTACAGAAAATATCCGTATTTGTTTAAAGACGCCGTAGAGAACCATCCGGATATTTGTACGAACGCGTGGCTGGTGTTTATCGGGGACATTTTTGTTCGACCCGACTTTTTGGCGGGTAATCTCTAAGCGCTAATTGGACACCGGTAGAATCGTGTGTTCGTACAACCGCGGCCGATTAGACGGCCGTCTCGCACGAAAATGACGGCATTTTTATTTTTCATTTCGCCGTACACGCGGGGCCCATAAAAAACCGACCATACGGTGTTCGGTACGGCGTTTTCGTTATTCCCGAAGTACGGTTTTTTACCGTTTCGAAGGAAACGACCGCGTGGGAAAACGATCGTCGGTTAGGTGGTCGGAAGGCGACGCGGAGAGAGTTGTCCGCGAGTCCGCCGAACAGACAATTGCCGCGATACGATCCCATTGTGTGGAGCGCGATAGAGGCCGTCGATCGGTGGTTTTTGCGTACGCGAACGGCCCCTGTTCGTATATACCGCGGGGACGATTATTACGCGCGTTCCGAGAACGAATATATATATTTGTATTGCGCGCAATTTCGAGACGACCCGCCGCCGTACGGTAAACACACGGACGTACGCGACCCGAAACACCGTCGTCACCGACGGCTGTCCGTCTATACGCGGAATTCTCGGCGGTCCGGTAGCGACCGCGTACGGTGGACGACAGGAGCATCCGAGGGGGTGTAGGGGAGATAGTCGGTTGGAATACGATCGGACAATAATATATATATAAGCGTAGCACACACCCCCCCCAACAATGGTTCGGTCGCCGGCCGAGGGGCCGACCACCGTCCCGTTATCGAGAAGTAAATATCGGGAATATTTGCGCTGGTCCGGAATTCGTTTAATAAATATAATAATAATACACCTACGGCGCGCGATCGCGTTAGGTGGGTATACTTCTATCCGTCCCCTTCTCCCCCCCAAAAAAAAAAAAATAGGCCCCCGAAAACAATAAAGTCGGACAAGACAACGCCGCCACGCACGCACGCACGCTCCGGTTCTCGATAAGTTCCGACGGCCGCACGACGATTTCTTCGTACCCGGACCGCTTTTGTCCATACTACGTATGCTATCTCACCTCCTGCCCCGTTTTCGTACGCGGTACTTGCTACGCGATAACGTTCGTCGTATTCGCCGCGCCGTGATTAGGTCCGGTTCCGGAATGTGTGTGTGTGTTTGCGCGCGCGTAGTCTTTTGTACTCCGCCCTCTAGTCGCGCGCGTCTCGATTCGCGGGTAAAACTGTATAATATCCTCCTAGGTCACCCGCTAACGATATTCGTATACCGAGAACATTTTCGGGCCTTTGGCGTTCGAAAGGGTCCGCGTTCGCGATAACGGTACGTCACTACGAATGAAATCGCGTCTACGAATGTCCACGAATAGCGCGCTTTTTAAAAAGAATCCGCGCGCCGATTTATTCGTTCGACGTACTTACGTATCTTTTGTCATCAGCTAGTCGAACGTTCCGTTAACGGTAGCGGTTTTCGTTTTTTTTTTTCCCCGGCACTTTCGCGATATTTTAACGACACCGTTACGCTCGATTTCGGATTTATTTCGCGTACATTGTGTACGAACGATAAAAACGGTATTATCGAAAATTAAAACGAAATACACGCCAGCGTAGTTTAGGGAAGACTCGAGCCAAATTTTTGACGTTTAGTACATACGGACACGCGCCGTATTGGTTCAACATAAGTGGTACACATACGGCATATATATATACCGAAGGGCGTGGGGATCAAACCAAAAAATATTTCACGCCGATACGGATTTTTAAATTTTTTTTTTTTCGACGAAACGTATACGTCGTACGAGCTGTGCGGCCGGCGTGCGAAAAATACGAAACGATATCGTCGATAGTAAATAACGCCGGTATACATTTTTCGTCGCGCTGTCGGGGGACGCGTTCCTAAAAATTCACCGATGTTCCGACATTGATAGTTCGCGTTCGGCGAAGAGCCCCTTTCGGAGTGAACCGTGCTAAACGTTTGACACGGATTCGGATGATGGGACCGTATAGAGGGACGAGAGCGAAATTCTCCCGTCACCGGCGCCGCGAGTTTATTACATTTTTTCCATCGAATTCGAGATATCCTGTTTACATATAATCGTAGGCGATCGATTCTTTCAGATTTCAACCTACACGCGCGCGTCTAATCGACGCGTGATGATGGGCGTCGTGTACTCGATTGTCGTTATCGTCCAGAACCTCGTCCGAGACAGTCGATTATCGGTATCCGTTGAATTCCGAATAAATAAACTCGGAAAACCGAAACGCCTCTTTTTTTTTTTAAATTCGTACGGAATTTTCCGCGACGAAACGAATCGCGGAATGTTTTCTACATTCGCGAAACACGCGCGGAGAACTGTGGCCGGTACCGAGAGAACGTTTCGTTTGTTTCTCCGGGAATATCTGCCGCCACGAACAGTCGTCGTTGGCGCGTAGTGTCGCGAAACCGCCATGTTCGTGTGTCGTCAATTACCGATTAAATAACAAAACAGCCGACGACGGTCCATGGGTATCGGCGCTTCCGTCGACGGTACGAATCGTTCCAATCGATCGAACCGTTTCCGGTAAATATTCGTTTCTTAGCCATTAATGTAAGTAACGTTCTCGCGCTTATTATCGGACAACGTTACTATACAGGTAGATTAAAAAAAAAAAAAACCGATAACGCGGACGCGAGCGGTACACCGCGCGTACGAATCGAACGGGAACCGAATCGTTCTCGCGCTTAATCCGTCGCGGCCGCGGACGTTCTTGGGACGTCGTCGCGCGTTACCGTATCGTCCACGGGTACGGGTAACGGTTATCTCTGGTTACGTTGTCCCGTCCTGGCGTGTCCGGCGAATTTCATGGTCGACGCTGGTTACCGCGGTACCGAAAACGCGTTCAGATTAAAGAAGGGTTCGCCAGCGGCGTACGCTAAAAATGCGAATAACGTCGATTGTTTTTGAACGCCCGTACGTTGACACACGCGCGCGCGCGCCCGCAGACCGGTTACAATAAGAGTTCACGGAGGTCCGTTCGGACGCGTATAAAAATGCACGCGCGCGCGCACACAGAGAGGTACGATGAAATCGGAACGAAGGAAAACTAACGCGCCAGTATGTAGCTGATATATATATATAAAGCAATTAAAAGGAGGGGAAAAAAAGTAAGAGAAAACTGTAAATCATAATTTTATACCTCGTTTTGGCGTTCGCGTAAAGAAGGAAACCATCGGCGTATGTAATAATTGAGCAGCTCACACCTTCTTCAGCGCGGCATATTTTGTCGGAGAGGATAAAAACGTAATTACGCAATTATTGGCGGCGTCTTTTTGCCGCCACCGTCGCCGCGCGTATATACATACGTATAAAAAAAATATCAATACGTATATATATATACACGTGTGTGCGCGTGTGTACGCCGCGCCGGCTTTCACAAAGTTTTGTGAAATATGCCCGAGACAATTATTTATTTAATACGCGACGTATTTAATATTTTTTCTCTTTCGCGCCGTTGGGTTTTTATGCGCGTGGTCTACCGGCGGGTACTACAGTGCGGCCATAAATCGCTGTCGTACGAAAATGTCCTAGAAATCGACGGCTGCGTGCGAGCCAAGGTCCGAAAACGATTTCCCGCCACCGCCGGGGATGGGCAAAACTTGTTTCCGAAGGGAAAAAAATTATAAATAGCGGAAAAAACGGCGGCCGGACATTTTAGATTAGACGGAAGGAAAAAAAAACCGACAGGTGTATTATCGTTCCGCCGTGCGGCGCGCCGGGTTAAAAGTCAAACGAGTATTTACGCGATACGCGGTGTACGTTTCGCGTATTAAATTGTCCCGTAGCTATATAAATATATTATTCGATCGAAAAGCGAAAAAAAAAAAAAACAAAACAAAACCGTATCGACTCGACGGTTGTCGTTGATTTATGTTACGGGGGAAGTATAACTCGTGTTCGTCGTACACACACACACACACAGCCGTTCGAAAGTAGGACCTAAGGTGCACGAAACGAGTACCACGTATAAGTGTGTGTGTATATATATATATATATATACGCGTAGAATGAAAATGGTTGAAAATAATAATATCGGGCGTGTTTAACGCGATACGCGGTTACGTTGTGTTAGTCACGGATTGACTTGCGCTCTCCCGTTGCCGTACGGGCAAACGGAGTACGTTTACCGCAGTTACCGCGGTCGCGTTTTAAACGTTCCGTCCGACGATCTCGTACGGGACGGATACGCCAGGCACGGGCGTACGATACGACGTGGTCCCTGCCGGCGCGAAAAACGCGTAGTCCGGAAAGCGCCGGTACCTCCGGACGGAAAGTCGACGGGGCCGCGTGCCGCCGGAAACCGAACGCCGCGTACACACGGCACGCGTACGCGACGGATAGACGTAACTTTTCGACGGTACGGCGCACACGCGTATCGATTTTATTGCTATTCGCGTCGTACGGTGCGCGCGCGTGTCTCAGCTATTGGACGCGCCGCACGAATAACAAGTGTAGAGTAAACAGTATACACATTATACGTGTGTACAGTTTAATTAAAACGCGCGACGCTCGTAAACTAATGTAAATGTTGAAGCACTTAAAAGTGTATCCGATAGGCAATATTTGGATATACTCGAATTGTCAATTAGGTGCCGTCGATAAAACGCCGCGTAAACCGCGCGTGTCGTAATACGCGCGCGCAAACAAATCCCAAAGTGTCGTCGCCGGCCCGTTGCGTAAACGCTCGCGCGCGTAACGTGTATACGGATCCGAACCGGCTGGAGGTTGGACACGTTCGCTCACAGACGTTACCGTTTTCGTTTCGGCGCGTTAAAGCGCGCGGAACCATGGGACGCGAAAACCGCCGACGAATTCGGCGGCCAGTTGCTAACCGTTTGCGTCCTTTCCGGGGCCAAGTACTCCGCGAGTCCGGAAGGTTTCCGGCGTCGTTGTCGATAATCGCTAAACACGTTCGGCCCCCTTCGGTCGTACCGATCCGCGGTAAAAGGTTTTCGAATAAAAAACAAATCGAAATCCACGTTTCGCAACCGGTGAAATTCGTTCGGCGAAATCTCCGAAATAACCACGGAATCATCCGGTTCGGGAACGTCGCTTTTGCGCGTCGACAATTCTACCGGATTTCGGTACGGGTATTCCCGCGGTCTTTTAACACAATTATCGAGACATACTCGCCGAAGAAACGAGCACGGAGCGCCCGACCTATACGGGCGTGTCCGTCGGGACGGACGCTTCCGAAGCGTCTTGTTTGTATGTCCGTAACGTCGTATTTCGTACGCCGAAGGGGTCCACGAGAGACGGTCAAGAAGATCGGACGAACACGCGCGTGTCGGTCGTAACGTAGGAAACGGAAGTGAGTCTTACGAACGTTTAGGCGAATATTACGGGCGGAGCTAATGGAACGTTCGACCATTTCGGGCGTCGAGTCAAACGAGGTGCCGTGTCGACGAGTGAACCAGACGGCCGCAAACGCGCGTCATTATTGTAGCGTCCCGTTTATATATATATATATAAAACGTTATACAATATTTGTTTAGCGGCTGTTTCAAAAGAATAACCGATTAAACGTTCGGGGTCGAGTACCCGCGGCGACGGGTAAATATAGATTACGCAATACGCGGACAAAACCGTGATTGGTGTATTATTATCGACCGATTATTATATCTCGCCCGTTCCTACCGCCAAACCATTTTGTAACGGTTAAACGAACGTGTGTAGACGCGTAGTAGCCGACCCGTGGAACGGGGAACGGCGGAGGACGATTATTTATCCGTTCGTGGTGCCGGCGGTCGTATTCCGTCCGTAAAACGGTTCGATTACAACGTCCGCCCGACGAAATAGAGTCGTTCGTCGGCGTACGGGATAGATAACGGTCGTTGTATTGAAAACCGGGCCGTTTTAACGAATAATTAGACGAACGAACACACAGTGGTTGTGGGGGTGGGGGAGGCGACGAAATTTGATTCCGAAAAGTCCCGAATTTGAAACACCCTGCCATCCCCCCGTCACGGGTCATACATACGCGGGCGGTGCCGTCTCGGACGCGGATCGTTAGCTGGGGCGGGTGGGGAAGACGATCGTCGAACGGGCGGCGCGAATAAAAAATTATCGATTTATCCGTTTCCGGTGTCGTTCGCCCCGGTTTCGTGCGTCGATCAACACGCGCCCCCATTATTATTACACGCGAACGTGTTATACACGCGGAAGATTGACGTGTTATTTTCCCGAATTTCCTGTGTCACGCGCGTTTTGGCTTAGGGACCACACATCGGGGGCAAATTGGATTTGCGGTATATATTCCGCGCGTCGGTACATGTGTCACGGTTCGTTTGACGGATGCTTATTCAGCGATTTAGCGTATTTTCCCTCTCTTTTTTCCCATTTTTGTTATTCTCGTTTTACTACGGTATTATTATTATTATTATAATAATAACGACGAGCGGTATAGAATTTACGCCCGTTTTGCCCCTTAACGCCGTCCGAGATTTTACCACACACGCGCGATTGTTGTGTCGTACACACACACACACGCGCGTACGTACATATAAATACATAATACGGTGGACGGGTCGGTGTGTGTGTGTGTGTGTGGGGGGGGGAACAGAGCACCCGGTGTCGAATCGATCGCCGAGCGCGGTACGAAAGGTGTGCAAATAATATAAACAAACCGGTTCGGGGTATGCGGACAATTTAAATACGCCGCTGTTCCGTGCGTGTGCGCTTGAAAACAGTTCACACGTATCTCCGATACGAATACTTGCGTACGGTATAATACGCGCGCGCATTGTCTCGGGCGGTGTAGCCTAACTGCCGCGGAGTTTTTTTTACTCCTTTTTATCGCATTTTTTTTTTTTTTTAGGTCGCTAAATATGTTTCGCTCGGCCACCGCCGCCGCCGTCGATTTTACCTACAATAGAAGACGACGGCGGACTCTGTCACGTGGGACCGTGACCAGCGGCCCCGGGGGTAACACGGAATTTACGCGTACGACGGAGAAAACGAAACGGATTTTTCGTCGTGACGCGTCTGAGGGACCGACAGTTGCGCGCGGCTTGCGTATTGTTTTCGATTCGTTCGAATCGCCCGTAAGTATATTATCGCTGGTAGCTACGTACGCGTATATACGCCTTACACACACACACACTTGTTACGCTCTCACCGTTGGCGGATACGTTCGACGAGAACATCGAAAATTCTCGAATTTATCGTCCGTCGGGATTATCGCGCGCTGCGTAATCGAAAACGGACCGATTTCGGATATTGGACGAATAAGTGCCGCGCGCGACGGAAACGTCTATATTGCCGTTGGTCGTCGTTTTCCGTGGACGAAGAACATAGACGTTTGGGGCCAGTAAATGTCGAAGAATTCGAAGCCGTTCCGTACGAGTGTACGTAGATCGCGTTCGACGTCTTTGACCGTCGTTCGGATCGAACAGATTACGGTAACGACGAAAACCGCGAATTGTCCATTTCGATCGCGTACACGGGCCGTGAAAACTGGCGGAACGTGACGGCTAGCTGCGGGGCACCGTCGCACGCGTGTTTCGGGCGTACTAAAACGGTTTCGTTTCAAATATCGCCGGATCGTTCGTATCGAATATATCGACTTCCACTTTTCACTATACGAAAACCGATTAAATAACGTGTCGTTCGGATTCGTCCCATTAAAAATAATAACGCGTTAACCGGTTTTCCGAGATAAACGTACGGGCGAATTATATATATATATAAAAAAAAAAACCACGCGCGCGCCCGCGATCTTTGTCCGTTCCGTAAAAGTTGTTCCTACATTTGCGTACACGCGTCGTTTCGTGTAGCCGGACTTCGAGTCGGCGACTTATTAACGGGTGCCCGTGCGCGGCTATTCGACGAACGAACTAATCGAACGTTCCGTTGAAAATCGCGAACGCCGGGACGTTTTCGACGAGCGACAATCGTAATCGGCGGCAACGCTCGGCCCATCGAACCGACGAAAAACGGATGGCGGTGAACTCGTACCCGTCGGTTTCCGAACGTACCGAATACACGACCGACGTCGGTTTTATTATATACGCCGGCTGGCACCGACGAACACCACCAGTCCGGCCACTCACGTGGTAGGGGGGACACTGGTATACCACTGCCCGACGTCGGTTTTCGGACGCGCGTTCGTATTATATTATCCTATTTTTACCCGCGAAATAACGTCGTTGTTATTATTTCCGAAAAAAGTATCGGCTCGATTGGACGTCGAACGTAGGAGGCGTCATGCGTTGCGTTCGCTGGTACCCGGCGGGATGACAGGTGACGTTATACGCGTCGTCCGCCGGCCGAAGTCGTAAAACCGTTCGGATAATAACATCGTCGATAAAATCGTCCCACGCGCGCGTCCTTTCCAGTGCGTTCGCTGTAAAAACGTCGCCCCGGTGGATGCACCCATCCCACTCCGCTGTCGCGTTACGCCGTATGGTATGTGTACGCGCGCCGTTTTGGGTGTCCCGGCCAAATTCGAATTCATTACCCCGGACAATATAGTATTTGGCGAGTCGGCGTTAGTTCGGTTACGAACGGCGCGAATATTTTCGTCGCGCGCGCGCGCTGTTGGAGTTTAGGAATGGTGGAATAAGAAAACCGAGCGCGCCTCAAGGGGACCGTCAAAAATGTTCGTACGCTTCGCGACGTGAATAGCGCGCGGGTGGGTGTACACTTCGCGGACCGTACGAGCTATTGTCGCGATCCTGGCGGTTAGGTTACGCGGCCGAAACGGACCAGCCGACGGGGCTCGGCGAAAATATCTACTCGCGTATGTAACGGACACGGCGATCGACCGTGTCGACAACGCTCGTAGCCGAAAAAGCCGACCGACCGCGACGAGAATTGATAATCATTTCGAAAACGGTTAAACGGCCGCGTCGGATTACATTTACGTACAAGCGCGGCGGCGGATGGTTAGGCTACGAACAACAACCCGCGCGTACTTGGATCTGAATTTCGGGGGCAGGGGTGGTTAAATTTTAAATAAATAAATCGGACGACGTTATAAACGTTAATAGTTCGTTCGTTTCGCGATATATTATAGCGTAAGTTTAAAAATATTTTAGTTTTTCGTTATTATTGACCGAAAGGTATATACGTCTCGTAGGGAATAAATTTTTTTTCGAAACATTTTCGGGGGATTTTTTATCCTCTCCCCCCCCTCCCGTTAGTACGCCATTGGACCCGACGACGTTCGTTCGGTCGGTAAAGTGGAACGTGACCGTCGCGAATAATTGAAAAATAACGAGTACCGCGCCCCATCGTCCGGTTTTGAATACGACGGTAAGCGAATTATATTCGGGTTGGAACGAACGGCGTCGGGGACGGCGGAGAACTTTGGCCGGTGGAAAAGACTGTTGCTACGGCGACATTTGTCCCGTTTTCTATGAACGCGTAAATTCGAACACACAATAAGCCGGCCATTGTTCGGCCGTTACTTACGGTGACGCGCGTGTATAGTAAAACGGCGGGGTGTTCGGTTTTGTTCCCGAATCGTAAACGTGCGCGCGCCGGTCGCCGTTGTTATCGTATTGTAAACACAGGTTCGCCCCAAGTAACGACTGCCGGGTATCGAAAATCGACTAAGATTTTTATCCGAAACACGCGACTCGCCGCCCGTTGTGTGTGTATATAAATATATAAATAACCGCCGCGTTCGGTAGCCTCCTCTCCGGGGAGTTGAAAATCTGGCGGCATTTTTTTCCCCTAGCGCCTCGACGACGAACAACGGCCACGGGACTTTCGTATACGCTAACCTATGACGGTGGACATCCAATGTCATTGGGGTGGGCGAGGGGCGGGCGAATGTACGTTTCGAACATGTGTCGTACGCGCGCGCGCGCGACAGGAAGTGTCTGAACGCGGACGGAATAAACGCGCGCGGATGTAATGTCGCGTAAGACCGTCGTCGAAAGGAAACAATTAACCCCTCGTCACCGTTTCGGTTGATTCGTCTTGTATTTTTCTCGGAAACAACTCGCGGCGACCGTCATATATATATATATTCCACACTTACTCGTACGGCGAACACGTGATCGCGTATTTCTGAAACGGGTACGTAATACATAACCGTGGTCCGTCCATCGAAGATTAAACGCCAGTCACGGGCCCGTTTATAAAGGGACGTAAAAGTCCTATTCGTTTTTCGAAATCCACGCGTACACGGCCGTGGTCGTGTCCGACCAGGACGGGGCATTGGTGGTAAGTAATTATCGACGGTACGCGCCGTTCGCCGTACGTATAACCGTTTAATATCCGACGAGACCGCGAAAATACTCCGATACAGTGTACGGGCAGGCTCAGGACATTCATAAACGTTGTCAATAATATTGTTTCGATATTTATCAGTTATCTATTCGGTGATTTTACGTATTAACGGTCAACCTTTTAAATGTATTCTATTCTGCGATACTTATTAGAATAAGCGAATTATTAAATCGAACATTTCATTTACGAATAATTTGCCCAGTTACGAAAACATATTTTTTTATGGGTACGGTCATACTGATTTTCCTCCAGAAAGATGGCGAATTCGTTTATCAGATTTACCTGTACATCTCACGTAATTCATTATCAGTGTCCATTCTGATTAATCTATTCTGTGGTACGGGCGACGAAAGGTGAAATTAAATTCGAACAATGTTATCGGGCGTGCGTTACAAAATACGCGCGCGACGAATAAATATTTATATATACGTACGTATAACGCGGCGTAGCGCAATTGTATAACAATCGGTCGTTACGTCGTCCGAAAATCGCGTGTGTGCCTTCAGCGAAAATCGAAATTGAACGAGGGGGCACCGCCGACGTGTGCACACGTATATTATCGCGCGGTTACAAAATATCGTCGGCGACGATGTAGGAATAAAATTTGCATTGAATACGTGCTCGCGCACGCGTTTAGGCGCACACCGACGAAAATTCGCAATCCGGCGTACGTGTGTGTGTACGCGCTAACCACCCGGGCGGACGGGGGGGAGGGGTATTACGATATTACGCCGAACGGCCTACACCGTACGGAATAATCCGCGAGTGTTGCGAAACGGTCGAGCCGACCGGTTTTTTTTTTTTTTAACGCGTTCTAGATAACGCGTCGCCGTAACGAAAAACGTTTTTGCGAGACGTGCATCGCCGGTACGTCGACGTGTGTTCGACCTACGAAACGACGCTTCGCGATCCAAGTAGTTCCCGAGTTGGCCGGTCCGCGACGTTTCGTCGGTAAACAGTTTCTCGGCCGTTACGGCGCCCGAATTCGTGAATATCGAGCGCGAGAGAAATCATCGAAACGCCGCGAACGTACGTAAACCCCATACCGTACGTTGCCAGCGACTACGCGCGTGCGTCCCTTACGACGGAATCGTTGGCTAGTCGAAAAAGCCCCCCCCCCACCCGTCCGTTCCGAGACGATAGCGGTTTTCGTGGGCGCCAGAGACCTCGCCGCAATTCCCCTAAGTGGATGAAACGAAACACGGGCCGTTTGGTCCAACTGTTTGTTGTAAATTCGACGATCAATCATCGCGATTAAAACGCCGAGCTCCGACGATAGTGCCACGTAGTAGTAATAATAGTCGTCGTAGTTGTAGTAGTAGTTGTAGTAGGAGTAATAGTAGTAGTAGTAGTAGTAGTAGGAGTAAAAGTAGTAGTAATAGTTGTTGCCGTTATTGTATTCGAAGGATAGGAACGACATATACGTTTAGAAATGGGACGACCGCGAACAAAGTGGACCGAAAAAGGAGTATGTACTGAAAAAAAAGTGTTGCGTTTAAACACACATCGCACAATCATCGTCGTGGCGGCTGTCAGCTCCGGTGCCGCAGTACACGCACGCCGAAAGAACGATTATATTTTCTAGGTCCGACCCACGTCCGAAATTTCGCTCTTTCCGCCACCATCAGCGGCTTTTGTTCTCCGGTCAAAACGCGTATACAATAATAATAATACGTTTTCATACGGCCCCGTATATATGTGTGTGTGTGTGTGTGTAACCTATGTATACAATAATAATAGAACGTCCGTACACACACACACATATATATATATATATATATAGTCGTCGGTATGATAAATAAGTTTCTCCGTTCGGCGCTGCTGTTAGACTCGCGGCCGGGCCATTCATTAAACGAGAAAAAGGAACGAAAATAAAAATATAAAACGCCGACGATATTTTATTTATAATACGCGCACACGCGCGTGTTTCAATAGTATATGTGTGTGTGTGTGTGTTGACTAGGTGTTCGACGCTTGTCCCGCGAGAGGACCGTACATTTTCCTCCTACCCGTTCTTTATTAATTGTCCGTATTCGTGCGCGTGTAAGGTATATTATGTATATATACAAGCGCGCGCGCGCGCGCGCGACCGGTTTCTTTTTCGGGACGGTTTTTACGATTATTTTTATTCCGAGCGTCCGGCCATATCGTGTCGGTTTTATTATTATTATAATTTTTTGTTTTGTGTTTTCGACGGCGCCGTAGTGACGGTGGTGGGAGAGACCGAAAAACAATGACAACCGGACTTATTACGGGGTAATTAATTATTTCACTCGGTGTTCGGGGCCGACGATTTCACCTTGAACGCCGCGGCCGAACACCTTTCGATTTTGTTTTTTCGTAGTTGAACCTACGGCTCTCCCTCCATACCACTACCACTACTTCCATTCACGAGTCTTCGTGCAGAGCCCTCTAGGAGGGACCAACGACGACGACGTTCGTTCGTTGACGCGCGCGCGTCCCTCCGACACGAACCGGTTCCGCCGAGTCGTCATTAACGCGCATTTACATATGTTACGGCGGTGTCGTCGTCGTCGTCCGACAACGATCGATGCACTCTACCGGGCGTCATTATCACGTACGTCACGTATACCGTTTTCAGAATAAGAACGCACCGCGCTCGCGCCCGCCCGAATCACCACCGGACTGACTCTCGGACCCTCCGCCGAACGTCAGACGTCCCGTGATTGGATATTAATGGGCCGGTTGATATCGTAGTTACGACAGTTGTCAGATCCGCGCGCGGCTAATTACGCACAGTACTAAAATGTCATACACGCCGCCGGCAACGGAGGGCAGACACGGGCGGACATTGTTCGATTTTAGTCCGCCGCCCGGCGCGTTCTTATTCTGAAAACGGTGCAGACCCGGGCGGGCGTACGTGTGGTACGCAACGATGGCGGAGCGGACAGCGTATTTATTCGCGTTTCGTTGGGGAACGACAGTTTTTCGTTCCGGTGGGCCGGCGACCAAGTGTTCCAACGACGTTTACCGAGTTCGCTAACGAACGCTACCGTTCGGGATCGTTATTTCGAGTACAACGAACGACCGCCCGAATTCGAAACGAATCCTCCCCCCCCCCATTGAAATCTCCGTCCGAATAACTCGTTTTCGTAGCTCGTTCTACATTTTCGTTTTACGTGTCGCGTAAATATTATCGTCGCACGTTCCGAGGGCGCGAATAACCGTTCGTATAATAATAATAATAATAATAATATACTCGGCCGAGGTAAATTATAAGTGGAATTGCGCGGTTGATTGATGGCCCGCACGCCACGAGGGATTGCCCGATTGAAAATCGAGCGAGCGGACGCGGGTAAATAACGAAACGGAGATTAGCGTGTCGAAAACGGATCGCGCGAGAGTAAAGGAATTGGCTTCGTGACGGCGGTACGTATATAGGAGCGGGGATGGCGGGCACCGGCGAACGTAAATTATAAACGTATACGCGCGAGTACGTACTATGTATAAGCGTACGTGGGTATCAAGGAGATTGTATTTACGGGTATATCGGAGAAACGAGCGTCGACGACACGCGCGCGCGTGTGTGGTCGGTGCGCGGGGGCTTATCGCGAATAGTGACGGCGGCGGCGGCGGTCGTCGACGAACGGATACGCGCGACTTAAGTCGTTCGGGCGGGACGGACGAGAAATATCGAATGTCGTCGCGTCCACACAGTCCCGATAGAATTGTTCCGTCTACGCGTCGGATGGTTTCGCTTTATTTCGTTCGCCAAACACGATTCGCGCTGTACGAAGACGCCATTCCGAAAGCCGCGGACAATGTCCGGTCCGGACGGCGTTCGTCTAGGCCCCCGAGAACGCCGGGGACGGGAAACCGACGTGAACCGGTCGTTTTCAACGCGCTCGCGCTTGTATTCTCTGGTCCGTAATCCACAGACGGTACACGTCCGGAACGTGTACACGTCGAATAACGTCGACACGCGCACAATTTTGTAATCGTTGAACGTTTACAACCACCGACGACGTCTTACGCCGCTAATCCCCGGACGACTAGTGTACACCGGTTATCGTACTATCGATTAAATATTCGTTCGTTGAATTCGTTTCGTAACGACCGATCCGCGGGTTTTTCGATTTAATCCGAGTCCTCTGCCCGTTCCCGACGAAGTACGAACGGATTTTTGCCGTTCCTTCGCGTTCGTTTCGACGTTTTCGTCGACCACGTAGAAAAAAACAACCCGCCGACAACTGCAGCGACCGTTCCGGACGGATCACGCGTATTAATATACCGAACGACACGTGTTTTCAAGTGGTCTGAGACCCGATGTGACCGTGTCGACCATGTATGCGCGCGCGCGCCTGATATTTATTGGTATTTAGACGCGAGACCGAAACGATTAAATCGATAGTGTTTTCGTAAACAACGATCGACTTGTGTATTGTACGAGTAGTCCCACCTACGCCAACGTCCGTACGTTTTAATCGTAATAAAAACGCGCGCAATACGTACATAAATATAGTTCGGAAGGTCCTCGAGTAAACCACTTTATCGAAACACGTGTTTGTTTTATATATAAATAATTTAGAGACGCCTTCGACGTGATAACTTGTATTTTCTAACGCGCGCGTGTCGCTATTGGACTTCGACCTATATATATATATATATATCACTTGGAGATATACGTTGAAAAAAACTCGCAACCCGCGAATGTATTTCGGCGATTCTTCAACCGTCCACACACTTGGTATCCGTCCTCTCGGAAATATTACGGATATCCCGCCGTAAGTATTATATCGTTTCGTTAACGGGCGCGTACAGAGAGGTACACGTACACGAGCGGTTTGAGTTTTTTGGACATATTCTCCCGTCGAATCGTCTCCTAAATACTTACGAATACGGATGAGAACGAGAGCCACGAGTTTTCGCGTAAACGAAACAAACGACGGGCGAAACGGCGAGGAAAACCATCGCCGCCTTTCGAATTGTCGAATTCCGTTCGTGATTTCCTCCCGGTAACGCGTCCGGGAACATCAGCGCCGTTTGTCGCGCCGGACGTTCCGCTCCGTACCCGATTGTCGTCCGGTCGGACTTGGCCACCCGCCGGTCCGGCACGAACGCGGCAAGGCTAGTGCCGATCGCGATTACCGTAAGCGTGAACCGGACGACGAGTAACGAAAGTACAAAACCGGGCCGATTCGGCGTGGGCGCAATTACGTATACGCACCCGGCGGTGTTCGCGCTAGAAGGAGATACGGAATTTTCTCACAAAATAATTAATAGCGACGCGCGCGGTACCCGTTCCGTTTGCGGGAGGCGCACACGCGGAATATGGCCGGCACTACGTACACCCGTAATACGAACGCACGGCTGGTTGGATTTCGTGCGGAAATTCTTAACGATCGAGACTGGTTTCGAAAAATTCGGCGGTAATAAAATAGCGTGTCGCGCGACGTCGTCCGTTTGTTACGTTATTCATCACGATAAACGAACACGTTTATTTCGGTGCTTCTAATTTTACACTACGTAACGTAATTAGTGTATTAAGAGAAGGAGGGCGTAACAATGTTGTAACGATATGTTTATACGCCGTATAACGTATATTATCATAAAAAAAAAAAAAAACGTTCAAAAAATGGACGTAATTAGTACGATTTTTGGCCGGCGTTAATTAGATACGTTTTTTCCCCCTTTTCGTACGGACAATTTTAATGAGTATGAAGAGTTTGGTCGAAAATCGTTGACCCGCGATACAAACGCGTTCTGTACGGTCATTTTTACCAATTAGTTGGCAGTATTTTAACGCGAAGCGTTTCGGTTTTTCGGTACACCGAGCGCGCCGAAAAAACCGTTTTTCGATTCGCGTTTCGTCCCGCGGCAAATACGTTCGAATATATATATATATAGAAAACCGGCGGCGACACGTTTTCGTTTCGTCATTCGCGTTAACCGACGGATTACAATTTCTTCGTACGACTCCCTCCTACACAGTAAATCGCGAAAAACTACCGACGCTTATTTCGGAAAATAAATTCGAAATAACTTTGTATAACCCCCCCCCCCCTTTGGGGAGTGGTTGTTCGTTGGCGCGGTCCGGGAGGAGAACACACTCGCCGGCTTCGCATCTAACCACGTGCGTTATACGCGTTGCGTAACGAGACGCCGGCCAAACAAGGCGCGAATAACGGTATTGCTTTCGACGGATGCGATTTACCACCCAGTGGTACGCCGAGGTACGAAAACGATCTTTTCGAAACGCGTACCGTCTGCTCGCCGCGGGCCATTGTGCCCGATCGGACGGATATATCAATTTGTCGATCGTCATACGCGGACTGGAAAACGTCCACGGGCCCGCGACGATACCTGTGCCGCGTGCCTAACCTTATCGGGTCGTTTCGTTAATTCCACTCGGAAAACGTCGCGCTTAAAACGTTGCCCCGTCGCCGGTGTCGCAATCGCGCGACCGTCCGAAAACCGTATTTCTCGGCTCTACCGGCACGTATCCGCCGCCGCGACGCCATCGCGCACGACGCGATATTTTATATTCGATGATATTGTAGACCACGCCGTAAATGTATCCGTACGAAATTGACTGCGCGGGCGTATACGGTACGCTCTAAACGTTCGTACGCACACATGGAAGTTATTCGCGTATACGCGTTCGGGTAGGCATAAATCGTAACTAAAAATAAACTATAAATCGTTACGGATTCCGTACAATAAGGATCGCGCGACCTTCCCGTAATAGATAATATATGTACGCGACGATTGGAAAACGAACGATTCGCTCCGCGCACTTCGAACCACGGTAAACACCGTGTTCGGTACCGAAATTGAACGGTGTCGCGTTACACTAACGCGCGTACTGTCGAACGCGAGCGCGTTTATAACGATTTTAGACAAATACGAATATTAAACGACACGACGCTAATTTACCGTATACCCGTTAGCTGGTTGAGAGTTTAAAACGTGTTTTTTCTCGCATACGTAACCACGTTAAAAAACGAACACAGAGAAAGATGTTTATTAGACGACTATGTCTTGTACCTTGTAACACGTAGCTGAACATTTGGCGGAAATCCAAATTCGAGAGGAGAAAAAACGGTTTTTAATCATTTTACGACGTACGTAGAATAAAGACGTACTTATTGTATCACGAACATAACGTCGGCCGCTGCTTAATAACGACGGACGTTCGCTTCCGGACGTATATTTACGAGACGACTTCCGGATCGGGTTTTCTCTCGTACGAAGTGATTTCGATAGTGTACCGTCGGTCAGTTCGTGGTTTTCTTGTCGACAAATTACCGAAATCAAACGATCTAACGGAAACGAATTCGCCACACTTCGGGGGGGTGTTTTTATTGTTCGCGCGACACGCGGATCGTCTGTCCGGTTTTAATTTCGTTTCCGACGGTTATTTTTTTGAAAAGTTTTTCTTCGATATGTCTATTAAACTTTTTGTATATTTTATTAATTGTTCGTGAAATTCGAGGGAAAAATACGAATTAAACGTACGTATTCGTCGTCAATATACGCCGGGCCCGCCGTTCGCGTAACAAATGTTCGTACGGATTGACGACAAAAACAACACGAATATCGACAAATATCGTCGGCCGACTACGTACATACGTATAATTATTAAAAAAATATACGCCAAATTAATGGCATCTATATACGCGCGACGCGTAAACGAACCGTTACCGTTATGGTCGACGACGCAAAAACGAACTATATAAGTATACGGGAGGGGGTATATATTACGGTCATTGAGCGTCGACGACGGAACGGTTTGATTTTGTGTTTTCGGGAAAAAAACGACGGTATCTATTTACGGCACCTTTACCGTACACGAGTAGAGCGTGTGTTCTCTCGTGTGTAAGGCGACCACGTTGTAAGTTTGTAATGGCGAAACTAAAAAACTTCGATCGAATTTTCGCGAATGTTTGACTTACGGCGTCGTCAACAAATTGGCATTGTTCGTTCGACCAACGAAAGTGTTTTTTTTTTTTGTACGTAACGACGAATAATCGAAAATATAACCTCGCCCGGGTTAATAGTTTATATTCCGTATAATTTTGAGGTAAGTTCTTTTTAGGGAAACGCGAAAACGTCTATAATTTGTCGACCGTGACTATCGGAAACGGTTCCGTGGGAATTATAAGACGAATAATCGAATCCGTCGTACGTAAAAACGTTCGCCGAAATTTCGGGAACTACGGACGGCTAATTCGCCCGTATCGAATATGTTTCGACAATGTCTTGCCGGCAAGCGTAGAAATAAACGACGCCCGCGAACTTTCTAGTTGATAAATATCGCGTACCTACGACGGGCACATCGTCTGAGACGCGTGCGTCGAACGTTTACCGGTGTTCTCCGGAAACGTCGTACGCGATCGCGGGAATTTCGCGAAATCCCGCCGATGTCGAATTCGCAAGGGCAAACGCCGGCAACTCTTATGTACGTCGACGGCGCGACCGAATAAAGATTATTTACGGTAATTATTTAAATTACGGTCGTCGTTCGTAACGGAAATGAAGCGCGTTCGCGGCGAACGCTTGCACAAATCCGAAATCGTTTATTCGGCGCTAAACGTCGAACAATTTGACCGTTCGAACGAATGGCGAAACGTTCGTCGTATTCGAACTAAATCTGGACAATATGTACGGGTAGGCTCGTCGTCGTTATTTTGCGCCCGCGGTGCGTGCTCGACCGGCGCGCGGCTGGGCCTCCAGCGGTAGAGAAAACGCGAAAACGACGGACGAACGAATTCGTCGCGGGACGGTCGGTGTAATTAATGAACGTGGTCGGGACAACGGCTCCGCCGCCCCCGGACGTGCGACTTCCGCGCGCTGATTGCCAAAACGGAACGCTCTACGAGACGCGTACCGGCCGCCGTCTTTCGTACGTTTTATTTTTTTTTTTGCTTGTTTACGGGACGAAAAATAAACGACGGAACGTTTCCATTGTGATAACGTTTCGCGGGTAACACGCACAATATAAGAGGACCCCCTACGATTATTCCGCTCGTCCTCCAGCCGCCGCACCGTCGACGACGTTCACGCGACCGCGCGTTACGTACGTTATTATGCTTACACGCGTATATTTATTATTGCCATTGTACGCGTTTATAAATATATTATAATATCCGTATATATATATATATATATATATATCGTTGGCGCGCGCGAGTACGCCGCTGCAGGCCGGGCCCACCTGCGGACACGGTCAATGTATTTGTTGACATCGCGCGTATATATAGATACGGTAATCTTATTAGTCTCTCGTCTCCGCCCGGTTAGGTATTTTTTTTTTTTTTTGCTTTTTAGCCACTCAATCCACCAGCCGTACGCACGCACGCACGCAGCCGCCGTCGACGTTATAATATTATTACGATATATATATATACGTTACATAACTCGCGCGAAACGCGCGTATATACGTGTAAAGATTTCTTTTTTTTTTTTTATATATATTTCCATTCTTATCGTTTATATAATACGATAAATTATATCGTACCCATAGGTGAGGTACACAACACGTACACACGTAGATCCGCACGTAAACGATATAATTTATACCTCAAGTCCGCGCCATTTGTTCCGTCGACCCGCCCTCCTGCGTCTCCCCCGACCGCGATAAATAATTACGTATACGAACGGCGGCTACCGCGGGTTTTTCGCCTACCGTATATTATATAGTTGCGTGCGCGTGTGTAGGCTACGGACGAGACGAAGAGAATATAACGCGAACGACGTTCCGTGTGATACACGTTCGCGCGGAATCGGACGGAAACGGACGGCGCGACGCGGCGCGCACGCGAAATAATACCCGCGCGTCCTGGCACGGAAACTTACGGCCGTTCGCCTCCGTTTTTGAGGCGCGTATTTCATGTACGTACACGAACGGCTCGGCTACTAGATAGTCATCGCGACAGTTCTTTTTCCCCGCCGTGTACAAATACGCCTATACGATATATACGTCTCCTACAGAGATCCGTAATGTTTTTCGTCCACGTTAATTTTTTGCCCGCGGCGATCGTCCCGCGCTGTATATCGTTTCCGCCGACGTCGTAAACGTTCGTTTATTATAAAACGGATCGGTTTAAACGAAACTCGCGTTTCCGTTCAAGTCCGTCTTACGTTTCCGCGCGTTCGTTCGTAAACCGATTATTTATTCGAAAATGTCGATCGTTACAACAACGGGGGACCACGGAGACGACCGCGCTCGGGCGGCCCGCGTACATTTGTATCCCGTTACACCGTTGGCCGCGCCGATTAGACCGCCACCACCGATTAACGTCGATTCATTCCGTATACCGTCGGCTGTAAACGAACTATAAAAACTCGACGACCCGGCCCAATTAAACGTATCGTAACGCCGACGTGTTTCGTATTTACGCGATTGCTTTCCCCACTCCGATACGAACGACGAAAATCGCAATACTTGCCGTTTAGTTCGGCGTTACTTCTAATTACGATAAAATCGGAAACGTCGTCGTTTATAGCGCGGGCGTAGCAACGTCCGAAAGGCAACCGTTTTGTAAACGTATCGGACGGAACGGAAGTTATTCGTCAGATCTCGTTTGGAAATCCCGAGCGAAACGGCGAACGAAACGACACAACGTGTTTCTCGTACGTTGTCCGTCGCTTTTTCGTTTCGGTACGCGCGTGTTTGCTGCACTTGCCGACGGCGAATCGTATCTAGTCGGGGCACTGTGTCCTTTTTCTCAACACTTACGCGGAACACTAGCTCTACACCAACCACCGGGTCGAACCGTCTCGGCATTTCGTATATAAGATTTCGAAATTCGCGCCGGGAGCGTCCCGCTCGAAATCGTTTTTCGAACTGAACGCGATATTATAATAGAGCGATCCGTCGCAACCGACGTCTACAAACAGCGTCCATCACGGTCAGCCACATTTTACGAATTTGTTTTCGTCGTACGCGTGTATTCCTGCGGTTTTAGGTACATATGTGCGTGCGTGTATATATAGGCAAGGAATCAGTGTGCGTGAACCGATATTTATGACGTATAAATATGTACAACGAAAAATGGAAGTCGACGTACGCTCGTATATTGTTTATGCGTCGGGAAACTAGTTTTACACAAAATTAATCGGTTTCGGGACCATTCTAATGGAAACGAACGGTTTTTGTTTTTTATTTATTTACTATAAACACGCGGAGTTTATGTAGGCTTGTTTTCTATATTTATGTTTCGAAAATACTCCCGTCTTTATACCGTGTGTGTATATATATATATATATATTACGTATGTAATCGATAATATTATGATAATCGCGTTTGTAGTTCCCGCATATGCATAAGAAGAAAACCAAATAACGAATCGTATTAATGTGTCGCCCGAACGTTTACCGAAAAAACGACTAAAATCTATAAACCGTCGTAATCGTTACGCGTGAACCCTCTCCGCACGTCCGTCCCTTACTCGTGTTGCGACACGTTATACGAACATATATATACATAATTCGGTACATCCGTCGCGTCGTATTTCGATCGTAAAGTCGGCGACGGTTCCCCAAATACGATTTGCGTAACGTCGCGAGCGGTGTTAACGAAGCGAATTCGTTAAAACGATTTGCCGTGGCGCGTGATCGACGGAGTAATTTCTAATAAAAACGGACACGCGGGCGCGAGAAAATTGGAATTCTCGATCGTAACGGAATTTCCGGGACGTACGGGAACGGTATTTAAGGGGGAGCAATTTCGCGGAAATATCGCTCATCCCGCGCGAAAGTTTCGCGAACGAAACGACGAGTAAAAAAAAAAAAAAAAACAAAAAACCCGACAAATTTCCTACGGCGGCGCTCTAAATCGAACACGACGGACCCGCGAAACTTAAAGGACGTCGTACGACGATTTTCTATCAGACTGCGCTCGTATATAACGGTTTTTTTCCATTTCCTACACGATACGGTGTCAAAAAAAATATATATATATAAATGTGTGTGCGCGCGCACGTTCGAAATGATATATTATAATAGTAAAACTGCGTCACGTGTTACCTTGCTAACCATATGTCAACAGTCGTGACATGTGTGTGTATGTGTACACTGGGCGGCACGGAGGACGGATACACGGGATAATATTATTTTTCCCGTCGCGAATTTTCTCGATGAATATACTTTTGTCGTGTTTCGGCGTCGGGACTCGGCGGGACGCGGGCGAGCGCGAGAAAAATCGTATAAAGTCATCACATGGTCCAGTGAAGCACACCAGACGAAGAATATTAAAAAAAATATTAATAACGAATTCCGG